>JAYMTG010000003.1:0-137160 GCA_036897565.1 Pelargonium exstipulatum | reverse complement strand
CGCTTATCCTCTCCAGTATAGTCTAGGATATTTCCAATTTATAAAATTACGTGATACTTTGAGAAGTGGTAGAATTCCCAAAATCTACTTCTTGTTCTACAAAAAATAGGCTGCCTCACGCTAAAGTTACTTCTTTGTATCCTACTGGAGTTACCTCTAAACTCCAAGACTTGTATCTTATTTATCTAAGAGCTTTGTCAGCGGCATTACAATTAAGAGTCCGCGTATCCTTTGTAATTAGGAATTATTTCTGGAATTATTTACTCCATTTCGAATGTCATTGTGTCAAAAAGTAAAAACATAGACACTCATAAAACCCCTATCAATGCCTGTATAAATCAAAATTTAATTTAAAAAAGACCGCGAGTTCGAAACGTAGGGTACCCTTTTTAATTATTTGTTATAAGGAAAAAGCGGGTGTATTTAATATTTCCAACCTATTAGGCGGTTCCCTTACAGAAGGAGCCCCTACGAGATACCTCTTTAAAAGCGAAACTCAACTAAGTTGTAAACCTTTCGGCACTGCCTAACTATAAAAAAATGTTAAAAAAAGAGCCAGAGTTTTTGGTATTATGTGTACTTTCACAAGTCAAAAGAGAGTTTTCTGAGCTATTTTATATCTTCTCACATATAAGGGCTACTTCTACCTAACTGGACTAAATAAGCTACCCCACAAGTCTACCTTCAAGTCTACCTTAAAGCTCAGTGGTAGAGCATCCGCTTGATATGACAACTGGCGCAGGTTCAAATACTACCTCTACCATTTGGTTTATTAGGTATATCGTGCTTGGGATCAAAGTCGAGGGTTTTTTGATAGCTATGATGGGTAGACACGGCAAAGCTTGTGGTTCATTTTTTACTGCTTCTAGCTCTTATCTGTTATATCTATGACAGAAAAGTGCAGCGCGAGTCTCCTGAGTGCACTACTAGTTCTTCAGTTAAATTAAAGTTAGCAAATCCATATAACAAAAAGGGCCCTAAAAGTTTTCTAAGTTTGCCTTAAGGTCAGGCACAGGATTGAATCCAAGATTCATAATATCAATCTTTTACCGATTGTTAATAGATCTCTATTTCTCCTAGATAGGATGCTTTTTAAACGGAGCGTCCTATCTATTGCTTATCCTATAAAGTTGTGAAGAAGAAACGCCTAAAAACACCAGAAGAGTATACTGGTTATGGAATTTCTGTCCTACTTATTTCAATATCATATACGAAAGAGCCCCTATTTTTATTTTTTCTCTAAACTAGGCAATCCCTATTACTTTCTAAAAAGGCTCTTAATATAGAATTCGTTTGACTGGAGATAGAGCAATTCCGGACAATCACTAACCAAGTTATTTCCACTAGAATTCAATTTCTGTTTACTATAAATCCAAATTACAATAGAAAAGAAATTGATTATCACATAAAATAGTTGCACTACAAAAAGTTGACTCCAAGTTGTATCGATCTAACAAAGAATATAGAAAAGGTTAATAAAACTCTAGTATAATTGAAGTCAGGAGCTAAAGCTGCAGGAGGAAGTCCTCCCTGTTCTTTAATCTGATAGTTAGGGATGTAATACCGTACTGGGTTCTGTTTTTCAATTCGAGAGTTTGGGAACTTCATAAGGGTTTTCAAATAGGAGATTCGGAAATTTTTTATATAAGTTTAGTAGATCAGCTTATGGAAAAGTCAGGCGTCTCGATGAAGCGCTATATAGGACATGATATCGTGTTAGTATTTTTTTTTTTCAAAACGCCTCGATTTAAGGGTTGCGGCTTACCGGACTTTTTTATAGAGAGCAGCTTCACAACTCCATTTCCTTTTTTGGTCTTATTATAAAAAGATTTTTACGCTATTCCAATGAACAGAGTAGAATGATTCGAGCTTGCGATAATTACCTAACGGTTTCAATCTACCCTAAGATAGGCACTTATATTACAACATATGTTTCACTTATACTCTTAAGTTACTAATACACATAGGAATCTTAGTAGAGTGTTTTAAAGCTATAAGGTATTTTTAAAGAAATAAACACTTATAATTCCTCCAGATAAATACCAGCTTTAAAGATTTCTCTTGATTACTTTAGGGAGAAGTACAAGGGAGAATACCTGCTGCTTAACAACGAATTTACTTTACTACGGGTAAAATACTAACCGGCAAGGGGAAAGAAGCCCCTAAAGTCTCCAAAAAACTGATAGAAAAGAACTCCCCGTTGTAAAATAGGTTAACATGAGTTATGTACTGTACCTAATAATATATTTATTATTTAAGAACTCAGAGTTAAGAAACGCAAAATGTTGCTTGATTGTCTATTTTCTAGTATAATACCTAATGATTAAAGCATATGATAACCACTTTATTGGAGGATATCTTGTCTTGCAAAGGATTCATCTTTGTCTTAGACTGCAAACTAAATATAATTTATTATATACCAATCGAGCTCCTAGAAATGAAATACTTCTAGAAATTCCTAAACTTTTAGATTATAGTGAAAACGAAGGCTAGGACTCGTATTAATTAAGGGATTCTTTTCTACATCCAATGCTTTAATACTTTACCAAACAAATGCTTCAGGCTATATACTATACTATACTAAAAAAAGCAAGAAATCTATAACTCCCTAAAAAATACAAGGGTATAGCAAGAAAGGGAAGCCAATCTAGAGTTATGCGTAGTAAAGCGCTAAGAGACAGTTGTACAGTAAGTAGTAAAAAACTGAATGTCGTATATTATAAACTATACAAGATTCGGTCCAGCCGGAAAAACCCGGGTCTCACTTCACTCCATACCTATAGGAATAATAAATTACTTGATCTTAGAACTTTTCGCAGAAGAACTTTGGTAAGGGCTGGGGTTTAACTAAAGAGGTTATGTTATTTGACTCGAATATTAGATTCTTATAAAGAGAAGTCTTACTATTCTTCCTTCTCCGAGGATTCTCTAGCCTTTTCTCTAACTCTAATCCAGAAGCTCTAAAAAAGTGAGCTATAAAAAGGGAGAGGCTTCCTCCCTAGATCTTGCTTTCCTATTTCTATTACCCGAGGAGTAAAAGTAAGAGTTGCTCTTGTTTTCCTTTGGTTTTTGCCCTACTAAGTTCTTGGTTAACCCATAAATAAGGAAAAGATTAAGTGTAGATATTAAAAAGAAGCTATGGATAGGAGGAAGATGCAGAAGCTAGCTCTAGGGAAGGATATAATACAGAATAAGAGTATGAAACGGGGGATAGAGAGTACAGGCACTGCCACAAAGAAAACAGAGTATTGAAATAAACCTACAAAAATTCCCATAACAAATGTAAACTAGCTTCCCAAAAAGCGCTTAAATAGGCAGGTATTAAATCCACATGCACAGATATAAAACCAACTAATACTTTACTTTTTGAAACAAGTCCCTATCCAGAGGTTGTATTCTTCCCTATAGATCTAAGAGAAAGTAGTAAGCTAGTCCAACCTTTTCCCCGCAGCCTTATACCACTCTTACCCTAAAGTATATAGTTTGGGTTTCTTATTATAAGTTGTACAATCTTGATCCAAAGCAGAACCTCTGTTTTACTCAGGGATTTACACGCTAAAAACTTACGTGACAACCTAAGTAGCACAAGCTCTACCCGTCTTTGCGGAGACAAGATGACGAATCATAGGTTAAAACCCCAAAAATTATTACCTATTTATTTTGACTACATTTAAATTTACTAAAAAAGATTATTATATTATACAACAAGCTGAACTTTCCAACTAACATCAAGGAATTCTTATAAAGGTATTTAGTCTATACCCCGGATTCCCCTTTATTTGGCACGCATGTTTCGTCCCAACCCCATATATGAAATGAGGGTTTCTACCGCACTCTAGCCCTTATGACTAAGGAAAAGCCCTTCATGACATAAAAAAGGCAGCAGTACTAAACAGGAACCGGGAAGAGCGCGTGGGAATTTGCTTTAGTACATGTCACTACAGTAGAAAACTTCTTTGTGCTCGGAGTAATGAGGAAATATTTAACGAGTTCTGTAGAATAGGACTTTGCATAATATCTTTCTCTCTAAAAGCGCATTCCGAGCATATACACGACCTTTCGCTTCTGAGAGCGCCCGTCCCATTCTTGAATTGACTCCGGAGGGGTTAGGTGCTAAGAAAGAACTCTGTAAGGATTTAGGGCTTTCTTTCTGGGAACTTGATGCTGAACCATGTTCAATTTATTATACAGATGTAGGGCTTAGTTCTAAGAGTTGGTAGCCCAAGGATTCTTACCTTTCTTCAGAGGTTTTACTTTTGGTAACAATCAGATAAATGTGTAGGCTAACCACGAGTTTAGTAGAAAGCTACCCTTTTTTACTTTGGGGGTTCGCGTTTGTTTAATTAGTATTAGACTTATCGGTTTGAAATAGATGTGTTACTCTTGTCTTTCAATTAGTAAATGAATAGTAAATGAAAAGAGAAGGTCAAAGCTTTAGGCCATATTAAGTTAGGTACCTCTCTATTTTTAGTATAAAAAGTGAAGGAAATCCCTGTCTAATAAATAGAAAGATTCTAAGTGTCATTAGCAACACAGTGAAAAGAAAAGCGGAAAGGGTTCATAGACAAGTTCTCTCTCTTATTGAAAAGCTAATTATCAGTATCTATCTAAATTCCTATAGTTGTAGTCTTTTAAAGAAAAACATTCTCAGGCTCTACACTTAGTATACTTTTTTTTCTAGAGTAAAGTCCTCCTTATCGGTAAACCCCATTTTAAAGAGCACAACTCCTCATATTTAGCTTTTATAAGATCCCCTTTTTCTTTTTATAGCGAGTTCCTTTGAGAATCCTTAGAAAGGAAAAGGAGTATGTCATCACCCACCTGAGTAGGTTTGAACCCCCAAACTGCAGTATAACAGAATTCCGTTATACCACTACATTTTAAATAGTAAATATTTGACTAGTACACCCTTGGCTATTGGCTATAACTTCTAGTTCTATTTAAGTAAATCAATTCTTATTTAACAGAAAGCTTAGCTTTATACTGAAATGTAAAAATACAAGCTAAAGAGAAGATTTTCTTTTCCAGCGCTCATTCTAACTCTTTTTATTTTATTTCTAAAAAGCAGTTCTTAGGAATAGGAACTTATAGGGTATATTGTAGAACTCTGGTAATTCACGATAGGTACTAGTCGAGAAAAATGAGAATTCAAGTGAACTCCCAAAAACTAGGTATTCATATTTGAAAATTCAATACTCTAGACCGCTCACGCTCACATAAGGCAGCAATCTATAACATATATAAACCCTTTAAAGGTTCCCACCTACCCTTTTTGTAAGAAAAACTTGATAAAGAAGACGACGAGTAGCTCAGTTTTGGTACCCTTAAAATGAAATATTTGCTCATTGCCGGCTCTGAAATAAAGGAGGATATTAACTAAAGTAAAAAGCAAGCAAGGGACTTGTTCAACAGTAAACCTTGCGAACTTTGGGAAATTTCAAACCGGTTCCAGTTCTTTAAAAACTTAAGATATGACCCCAGCACCCTTCTAATTAAGTGAGAGTAAACTGCTATACTACTACTATTAGCCAGAGTTAGGCAACAGTGCATTAAGAATACAGGCACTGAAAGCCTTTCTAAACCCAGATTCTTTCTTGAATACCTCCAGATTTATTCCTTCATAGGATCCACTTCATTTAGTATTTATATAGTATGCCAAAAGTCCTCTAAACGAGATCTATCAATGTATATACATGAATTTTTGACTTAACTAAAAAAACTTTTGAGTTATATTCTATATTATCGTAACAAGGTTTCGCCAAACAACCGCTCCGCAAAGAGTCGGGACGGAATAGGGGTCCCTTAAACTTTGTTAGGGTACTGCTCCAAAAAAAGGATTCAAAGTATAAATACGATGTAATAAATAACTCAAAACGTAGGAGAACCTAGCATTACTCTCTTAAGAGGGCTCCTAGTGCAGGGATATTCAAATAAATTGACAAGAGGATACTTACTAAAGTCATAAGCCAAGCAGTATATGATGGTCTCTGTTATCAGCTGCTATTTACTATTTAAATAAGGCTAAAGTGTTTAAACTTTTCTATAAGCCCCTATATTTCAAAATACACAAGAGCTACATTCTAGACTTCTTCATTTCATACAGGGTGCTTCGATTTCCTAGACGAGCTAGGACCCTATGCTTTAAAATGAAAGCTACTCCTGGAGTACCTATATAAAAGGAATTCTTGTAAATAGTACAAAGCAACGCTTCAAACTTGATTGCTTAAAGGAAACCTACTAGATCTCTATACTACTTCTTATACTTTTCGGTTTTCCTTAGTAAGCAGTAAGCAACATAAGCAATAAGGCAAGCTTGTATTGAGCTCTTGAAGATGACTCTATCTATATATCTAATGTCCCACTTCTATTAATATAGAGCAAACTCAGGCAATTGGATTACCTTTTCTGATGAAAGACCTAATTATCTAGTTAGTTTTTCTAGTTTTGAAAGGACCAAAAGGAGGGCTTGTTTATGGGCTTTCTAACCCCTTCCTCAGGATCTATTTACTAATCAGGTACCGGGCAACAAAAGGAGGCAGTGAGACTTCGTTTTGGGAAGTTCTCGATTGGAAACTTGTGTTGTCTAGATAAAAACAAAGGAGACTCTTGTAGTCTTTCACTACTAGCAATGCTCTTTAACTAAAAGGAGTACGGACCTGAAAGTTTAAATATAAATATCTTTTTTAAGTGGCAGTTTTACTAATTCATTTAATTACCTTTATTGATCAAGGGAGACCCCTAGAGGAGTAGTTTATGAGATTATTAACTCGGAAGCTTTTGCTTCAACTTTTTATGATTGTGTCTCAATTTTATTGCCTAGAAAAAGGACCCTAAGTCTTAATCTCGTAAAACTTTTTGAATCACTTGGATAAAAATAGGTGGGTTTCGCTCATCTTGAATCCTCTCTCTTGGATATTCTCCAATGTAGTAATTGAAGTATAAAGTACCAGTTTAGACTCTTAATAGAACTAAAAAAGTATAATCAGAAATAACTAACTTATATATAAACCCTTCTCATTCCTAGGATCTTTTTCATTCGGACCTATACTTAGACAAGTACGATTCACCGCCCCTCCTTTGTTGGTTATATCAAAGCTATGGCTATCCGCTGCGCGGAGGGTGGGAGGAAGTACCGAGATACCCTGTCTTTAAGAAACTCGTAACTTCTCTTTTAGCTGAAGAATTTGGTTTTTAGAATATCTCATTTTTATGCTTATACTCACTTTTTAGAAGAAATCCTTATCATGACCTCGCCAAGCACATTAGAGAAATTCCGGGGAAATCCCTTAAAGGGCGCGGTGTGTAATATATACTTTTTCTCTTATATTAAATGAGAGCTATACTTACTTTTATGTAGTCAAATGTACCAAGGTATCCCATTTTAATAATATTAAATAACTTCTTTTCGATAGAATTTAGAGGTGGAAAAGACAAAACTAGGTTCGGTTATGCAATTTTGTATAAAAAAATGGGCAGAATCCGCGTATAACCTTTCTATTCCGGATTCGATTCTAAGCATTTATAAGAGAAAAACTTGTGTTATAGAAAGACCTTCAAAATTCCCAGAGCAGACGGCACTCTCCTTTTTGTTACACTTTTGACTTCTAGTTCTAATCTTAGCGTCTATTAGATTCTTACTAGGCTCAGTACGGCTCGAACCCTCGCCATGCTGGTTCCAATAACCGGTGCATAACGATCAAACTAACCCTTATTCTAGGATCCTTTAGACTTTTGTTTTGTGCAATTCTCGAAGGGTACTACGTTACTTCCATAGTACTCTTGCAAAACCCCTTTTTTCTAGTAATTTCTTTTACTCAGTTAGCTCTATTAACTCTATTAAATTAATATACTAAATTCTGTTTTCATTTACTAACAAAAGCGGGTTTATCTTGGATATAGCAGGACTTGAACCCATGGACATTCGATTAAAAGTCCAATGCTTTACCAACTGAGCTATACACCCACAAGTCAAGGGAAATGAAAGACAAAAAATAATAAGAAAAAATGAAATAGGACCCAGGAGAGTTTCTCCAGTAGAATACTATAGTAAACTAAGAATTCTCTGTCTAGACAATTAATATATTCCTTTTTTAATAAATAGGTAAATAAAAACCTTTATATACCTATAAAGGAAGTACCCTATAAGTAAGTGTTTCACTTTTTGAATACAACAAGACCCAACCAGTTCTTCTGCATAGGCTTCTTCAGATTCCTGCTAGAGACTTTTCTTGAAAGATAAGAGTTCAGAGCCAACCTAAAGCCCTTCCTCCCTGACTTCTTCTGTCGCTAATAAATGTAAATGAATGCTTGAGGAGTCAAGAACAGTTTCAAAGAAGGCTTCTAAAGTATAGCTGCTATGAAGGAGTTCTTTTTTTTTTTATAAAGAAAAATTACTATATAAATATAAATTAGGGTATACTCTCGGATTCAAACTAGCTAGTGATGAAGGGTGGTAAGGGAAGACTTTAGCGTAACAGTATACAGGAGCCATACCACCCTTAATATTCCAATTAACCTAAGGTAAAGGCACACAATTATTATAATTATAAGGTATAAGGAGAATGTTTTTTTCTTCCCTCTTGCAAATTCGAAAACCAAGGGCATGTGTTCTTTTGTTTTATGATAGCTGTTCATTATGGTGCCATTCCTTACTTAACCAACTAAAAACTATCATTTTGGGGTATAAAACATTTCTGAAATAAGAGCTTCTGTTAATTATAAGAAGGAATTACCAAGAACAAGTTAGCATTTCTGGTCCTCTTTATTAAGGATTTCCTCTATTTATTAAGATGTGTTTAGCGGGAACTATAAAATGGATCTCTTTTTTCAAATATGAAGTGCTGTGGTCTCCCTTTACATACTCATTTTACTCGATTGTAAAGTATACAGGATGAGTTCAATCTATTTCTATATAAGTGATTTTCTTGAGCTTGCCTAATTTATAAAAGTGAACATCCCCCCATCTTTAACTATCTAATAATAGGCAATATCCGACATTTAGAGATAGTGATAATGAGACACAGACCAAAAGAGAGAGAAGGAACATTTGCCCTTCTTCCATGATAAGCCATTGCTCTACTTTCACTTATAACTTTTATCTTTCAGTAACCGCTCTCACCGTACAAATTATAGAATGGAGGATACTCCAGGTAACTTACCTTGTTCGCCTCATACCATTGCCCTGACATCCGTAGCCGTAGCGGAGCTCCCCCGTTCTGTCAGCTGTGAGCAGGTATTACTCCTTTTTTTTACCCTAGCGTATCAAACTACTAACTAAACAGAACCCAAGTTAGATCATGAGTGCTTTCTATTCAAAAACTCTCTAAGGATAACTTTGCATCATTATTTCAAAGTAGAGTCCAATTTAGGTATATTAGAGATATTCTTGTTCTTATTCATTTGGATGAAAACTACCGCATTCATAATTAAGGTTATCAGTTTACGGAAATTATAGTATTGAATATGATCTTCTGGATACACCTTGGATAAAATCCTTTTTCGCTTTTATTTGTAATCCTTTACTTCAAACTTTTGTGCAGGATTTTTGAGAACTGGAGAATCGGGATTAGAATAAGAGCTCAGGAGAACTCTGTATGGACAGATATTTCAGTGCGTTTACTAGGGGCTCTTAGTGTACAATGCTTTTTACTTTAGCTTTTTAAGGATCTTGGCTCTAAACAAGATTACCCGCAGGAAGTAAGGGCTTTCCATGATATAGGGTTCAATGCAAGGGAAAACTCGTGGAGCAGAACAAGTTTTTAGCAAGAATAACAAAATTCCTATTGGCATCTACAAAATATCGGGAGCTTGCATATGTAGTTAATCTTTGGATTTCAGAGTAAATGTCAAGGTAAACGCTTAAATATTATGTGATACAAAGTTCTTTTCAAACTTTCAAAAGGACCCAATCTTTATCGACTACTAAATATTATTATATTCTTGTTAAGATCTTTATTCCGGATAGCAAGCCCTCCTTTTTCAATTCTTCATTTTCGAGGTTATGAACCTTCAATACAGAATTGAAAAATAGAATGAAAAAGACTGAGTTTACCTATATTGTTACTATTAAGGAAATCGCTTAGCATTATACCTATGTATAAAGTATAAATTCCTCTAACTCAGTCATTTAAAGCAACTCAATATAAGCAAGGGGTGGAACTGCTCTTATCGGGATACCTTCTTAGGAAAGGCAGGGTCTTCTAAAGGAAATTCATAAGTAAAGACTTCTTTTCAGGTACAATCTGTATAGTACCCTTTTAATAGATTACCCATAATTAAAATGACTTAGTAGACTAAGAACCGAAGAATAGGAGAATAAGACACTTACTAAAGCTTTCTTTAGGTATGCCAGTCCTATAAAGTAACAAGAAAAACCTAGAAGAATACGGCATCCTTTTCTACTAGAAACAAATTCCGTATAATAAAGAATTAGTAAAGTGCTCACGTTTACATAAAGCATTCCGGTTAACAGGCTTTAAATGAAAGGTCCCTTCTCTTTTTACTTACGACTTTTTGGCAGCAAGTTCAGTACAATGGAACCCAAGTTCAATAGTACATATTGGATAATAACTTGACTCTTTTGGTATAAGTATAAGTTCATAATATAAGACCAAAAGGTTTTTATGCATCCCATTATCAGTATACTTATACTATGTGAACTGCACAATTATTCAAAGTTAGTTAATAAGGCAAGGGCTGGCCGGACTACCATATTGATTATGCTTATGAGGTAAATCCTACTTTAAAAGCATTCATAATAGCCAATTCTGCGTCCCCTCAGTCAACTCAAGGAGAGATCCAAGTGTGACGTGAATTGGCAGGTTTTTTTAGAACCTTACTCTTCCTCTTAGGGTTCGCTGTCTTGATAATACCTACACTCTCTATCAGTAGGGCTTACTCTGTATCTTGACAATACCTATAGCTTAAGCTATTCTTTGTCTTATTGCTGCCTGTACTCGCACTAGAAGGTTACTCGTTTTGTAGCTAGTAAGTCTTTCTAGTGTATTATATTTCTGATTTCATATAATCAAATAATTGAATCTTTTCGACGAGAGCCTTCATTGGGGATTTTCTTTATTAATAATTTGACAAGAAATACGATATATTTAGGAGTCGCTCGATAAATTCGGTAGGTCAGCTACTAGTTCAGGATTTTGAGAGGTAGTAATACTTTCCTATTTATATATTCATTTTTTATAGGAAATTACGTTTATGATACTGTGGAAAAACCTTTCACTTCTTCCTTATTTAATGATAAGACTTTTGATACTCAAGCAAAGCGTCCCCTTTTCTTAGTAAAGTGAGCATCTATGTTTTATGGAGTATTTGGAATTGGTAATACAAATATGAATTGGTGAGGAAAGCAAAGGTTCAAGCCCTTAGATTCCAGGACCGGTGGGTAGTGTAATTAAAATGAAGAATTTTGACCCTATGAGATATATAAAAAAAGAGGTTAGACTTAACTACCAGGATCCTTGATGAAAGGGATTCTCTTGTACATTAGTCTTTACTATAGTCCAAATGAAGTATTAAGAAATGAGTTTACATTCGTAGAGCACTTTCTATGGAAATTAGGTACTTTTTATACTTTCTTGTAGTGTTTCCGCTTTCTTTAAGTATCCTAAGGAGCCTTTTGAATCAATGCTGTAACAAGGGATTCCTCCAAGCCTTTCCTTTTTCGGAAAGTTTCACTCAGTTTGTATAATATGAATTCATAAGGAGCGCCTTCAAACATTATACTTTACTGCAATCCCTTGAGTTTAGACTTGGAAAATGAAATCGGGAATGTGTCTCAGTAGACAAGAGAAGCCTTCGATTAGCAATTATATCAAAGTAAGGGGATTTCAGGGCCTCTTGTACACCAAAGCTACCAAGACATAGGAATAACTCCTCGGGATATTAAGTAAGGGATACTAAAGAAACATGAATGAGTACTTGTTACTTAACGTACTAGACTCAGGGCTCTCAAATTTGTAATGTAAATACTATATAAAAACTGGAATAACAAGGGTCTCGCAAGGCAAGGGCGCCCGAAAATTGTTAAGAAGTTAAGCTAAATGATAAGGTTTTTACAGAGCTATTTACGAAACTTTAAGAGTAAGACAAAAAAGTTTCTGTTTTATAAATTATATACCGGGGGTGGTTAATTAATAAAAACACAGGCCCTATACTTTAAGTTCATTCCTAAAAAAAGGAAATCTACACCTAACTTACCTATCACGAAAATCCCCCTAGTATTAACCGAAGCGGAAACCCCAGAAGTGCCCTCTATATCTAACCAATAGAAACCTATAACCTGTTCTATAAACTTAGGAAATCCTAAAGTATGCTTTCTTGCGCTATACTTACTAACCTAAGAAAGACCTAAGAAACCTGTTAACATATACCTCACAGAATTTTAGGTATAACGTGGTATTTTTCAACACGAATCACATAGGTTAGAGTCCTATTACCACAATTAGAATACCTGTTGCTGCCTAGCGATCAGCCCGCAACATAGTATTTCTAAAAAGCCAGATCCAAAAAAAGGATTAGGTAAGGCTTGAGTGAGGGACGCTAAATTAGATGTTTTCTTTTTATACCAACAAATTCCTACCTATTACACAGTATCAATATCTGTAATATGTACCACTTTAAAAGAGAGATTTCTAGTTACTATAGGAGGAGGCAGCTTGCCCGGGAAAACTCTAGTGTTATTATCTAGAGGTGTCCTATGGTGCTTTAATCCCTAACAGGAAGACTTACTACTGCCATTTGAAAAACCAATGTCAAATTCCCAAGGAAAATAACTAACCAAAGAGAATTGCTTTCAATTCTGAAATTACTTTCAATTAAAGATAGACGGATATATCCTTGAAAGGCCTAATCTTAGCGTAGCCGTAGCCTATAACTAAACTAGTATATAGATACTATAAATTCTCATGAAAGCAAAAACCTACCCTAGTTAACAATGTTGAATACTCAGCAAAAGAACCGCTTATTAACAAAAATCAGGAGTACCTCAAACTAAATTGTTTACTCTTTTCTAGCATAAAGCATCTTTTCTTGTATTAAAGGAGTGTATAAAAGGTAGAGAATAAGCAATCCTGAGTTAAGGATTTACTGCCAATAGCACTCTCCATACATTCCAAGAAGTAATTACACAGCTCCAAAGCCTCCTCTTGACACATAAGATTGGCCGCTTCTGAAGTAAAGGGTTAGTTACTAATTCAAATACCGGAGAAAAGTTACTAATTAACTAACAAATATCCAGAGAATTCCTGCTTGTTAAGAGTTACTAATTCTATTTAAGACTCTATTAGTATGAAATTCCTTTAGTCCTATTTGCCTAATTGTTAGGGCCTCACAGAGACCTTCTTGGGCTGTATTACTTCGGGAAGACATAAGAGTCTTTTATTACGGATGAGACTTTGATCTTAATTACTTAATTCCTGGATTTATAACATTCCTGTCTGTAAGGCTTCTCTAAAAGGGACTGTGCTATTAAACTAAACCCTATCTCAAAAAACTCCTACAAGGTGTTTTTCTCTTTATTATCTGAAAAGGGTAACCTGGAAAAAACTGAATGGGGTACACTAAATTGAGAAGAAATACTGATAGCATCAGTTCTAAAAAGCTATAAAAGAGATTTTGGCTTATCTAGTGTTTGTAACATCGATAACGGAAGATTGAATACTCGTCAGTTTGACAAAATACTATCCTAGTTTAAAAATTCCTTTCCTCAGAAAACCTGCATCCTTTGCTGTAACTAGATAGAGCACTACCAAATAAGTTACTATCTAGAATACCTTTTACCGAGAGACTGTCCCCTTGAAAGCGTAGCCTTTGTATGCTCGATTCCCTATAAATAAGGGTTATAACAATGGAAAGCACTATAACCAGATAAGAAAGGTAAGACTCATACACTACTATAAGAGAACTGCGAGGTAGAAAGTAGAGACCAATCCCGGCTATCAAGGTCTGGGAATAAACAAGTATAGTACAATTAGACTACTACTTAGTAAAGACAATCTTTTTCTAGTTAGAAGAATCAGAGAATCTAAGAATCAGATAAGTCTCCTTTAACAAGACCTTCTATCCCTGCCCTTCTTTAAACTGGAGATTGGGTGTTTGCTATAAATTTGAATAAGTACATAATGCATGAAAATACGCCTTTTGAGGCATGCTTTGCCTTTGTTTTGAAACGAAAATGAAATAATTCAGAGAGTTTACTGATCTCGATTGCCCCTCATAGTAGATTGATTAAGAAAGTGATTCTTAGATAACTTGTTTTTATGCTGCAGGCTGTGGTTACAGAAAAGGGTATTTACACTTCTTCTCTCGATTGTTTATGAACATTGTTCTAGGAGACCTCAAAAAAGATTCTACTGGACCGAGCACCTTTTCTTTCCTACTTTTTCACTTTTATTGTCCCATATAATCAGCAAACCCATAAGGGAAATAGTGGAAATAGCATGTTTTTATTAAGAAATAAGAGTTTCGTCAACTCATTATTTACGCGAGCAGATTACTTTTAGTTTTTTCGGCTCCTTGATTACTATACTTGAATTTTTGAATTAGTCTAAATTGAAATCGGTTTAGCAAGGGACATCCCTATTCATGAGAGGTTCCAAGGACTCTTTTGAATATAGTTTATATGCGGTTTTGTTTATTAAGGAAACACTCTGTTCATTTCTAATATGAAGGGTAGCCGCGTTTCCCCGAAACTAGTTGAGCTGTAGCTTTAGTTTTGTACTGAGTACCCTTTCGACATATATTATATATAACCTTTTTCCAAAGAGGACTCTCTACTATGCAATCCTTCATTTTGTCTTCCTTGTGTATTCCAAAACTTGTTAACTGACTTTTCAGTAGATCCCGGAAGTTAAGAAACGGATCCTTTTCTGAAAAGCCTCTGCGTTTCCTATGTGGGGTCTTTCTATTTAAGAGTCAACATATCCTAATTGTTTTTTCTTTGTCTATTTCTCTTTTATCTGGTTTGAAACTGAACTCGCATCTAATGTTTCATATTTAAGGTAATTCGCTTTTTCCTCACTATTACTATCCGACATTGCTTAGTAAACTAGATCCTCGAACTTCCCAGTCAAGCAAGGGAATCCATAAGAAATCCCGAGAATCCGTAGTACAAACCTACACAAACAAGGGTACGGGTTTCGGTATAGCTTTATCAAGATACAGATAAGACAAGCTATTTTGTAAAAGAGCAAGTCTAATAGATTAGATTAAGTATGCAGTTTCTGTGAAATAAAAGAGAGTCACTTTGAAAGAAATTGAACTCAAGTCTAGAGCTAGAAAATTCCTTGTGGGGGAATTTGCAATTATAACCAGAAAGAGATTCTCGGTTAGTTAGTCTTAAGAAAAAACGGGGCTCTTTTGGTGCTTTTCTTCATGACCGAGTCTTTTCAAGGATCTAATTAGGAACAACTAGGGGTGTTAATCTATTGAATTCACGAGCACTTGAACCTACAACATCGTATCTAAATAACTCGCGTTCTACCGAGATGTAAACTTGCTTCGAAATAAGAGACTAATAGAAGAACTTTCGATATAGGATTCCACTTACTTATATTACATATATATTAGTCTTTTTTTAAATTGTATTTTAGTAACTAGGAAACGAATTACTTCATATAAGCAGAAAAAAAAGTAATACCAAGTCTCTTTTTTTAGGTCCTTAACTTCTAGTAGACTTAAAAACCTAGAAGTTTAAATATATGATATAATACTATGAAATACCCCCTTACTTAGTAATGACCTTTCCTTACTTTATCTGAGAACTGTTTAAGGGGTACAACTGCAGAAATCTTAAGGAAAACTGAACACGCTAGAAGTATTAGGAATACCTCATAAAGGCAATTTTAGAACGAATCTTATTAGTAAAGTTCGGACTTCATAGCTGCTAAATTGTATTGATACCTTGTATTTTGCTAAAAATAAGAATTTATCTCCAAGTTATTTAAGATTTATATAATGGAAATAGGGAAGTCAAGAGCTTTACTTGGTCCTTTTTAGAATAAGGTTTCTTAGACCTAGATATGGTCATTTACTAAAATTAGAATATACCAAAAAGAATTACTGGATTCCGGTTAAAGGTAGTAAAGGAATAAACGAAACACTTGATTGAGGAGTTGCTCTTATATTCCTCAAATTCCAATCAAGATCTAAGGAATTATAGAATAGAGTTGTTTTAGAGGTTTCTAAGAATTTAGGTAGGAATAGTTTCAGAACTTTTACAAAATAATTGCTCGGGAAGTTCTCTAGAGCTTAGCTAAAGGGATCCATAAAAGAAACAAGGTTCCGTAGTAGTACGGTAAATTCGTATTAAGTTAGTTCATTTCACTAGGATTTTTTAGGAGCAAGTAAAAAGTTAGGCCCTTTTTTATTAACAGTGCTTTTAGTGCAACAATCAATCCTATACGTAGTTATATGAAATTGAAAGAGTCTCTTTTGAAAGCACCGGGATCCCGCAGAGTACTAGATTTTTGTCTGGAACTCTTTCTAAACCCGAGAATTTCGAAGAACCCCAAATTGCTCATAAAACCCGACTGACAGTTCCCTTAACTTAAACCTTATCGTGATAAGAGTTTAAGCTCCGGTTCTTTATACCTTACAAATTCTGGCCCTTTTAGGCTATATAACAGGGCTGTACTTTATCTTTATGCATTTCTTACATCTGCCTCTTTGTTAATAACCAGACTTATATAGAGTAACAAGTTGTAAGAAGGTCCCCTTTTTCATATCCCTATAGGACTCAATTTCAATTCAGGAAAGACCCTTAAGACTTTAGACTAAAGGAGACTTTAATAAATTGGGTTATACTTTATAGCTAGTCTTTTTGAACATATATTGCAAGGTTCAAACGGGCGCCTGTTTTCATTTTAGATCTTAGTGTTTATCCTATAGTTTTCTGTCTATTTGAAATTCCGTAATCTAAGCAACCTGGTAATTCAAGCAAAAGATCAAACGAGAGTGAGTTAGGAGTACCTACTTCTATAAATTCAAGGGATTTATACCATAAATTGTATATTTACATGCTTTTTACTCTGAATCAACGAAGATTGGGGTACTACTCTCGACTAGGGGAAGGGGAATCGAAGAGCTATAAATATATAACAAACAGTAATGCCTTTTTCATACACATGCCTTAGATCGAAAAGGCTAAGATAAGAAAAACTTTTATAAAAAGTAAATAAAGAATAATTTCACAAAAGTTGGAGGATTCTCATAACTAAACTATCCAAGTATCCCGCAGTCTTTTTTCTCTTCACTAACCATTTTTTTGTATACTTTTTGAGTTTATAACCTCCCCAGGAAAGGAGCTGCCAGGGTCTACTTTAAAGCTATAATAATTAGGTTTGAATACGAAGTCTGCATTAGGTCACTCAACTTTACTCCTTGTTTATCGGGACATGGTTAATAGAAAAAGCAAGGCTTTGGGATAAATCTAGGTTAAGACTGGGCGTCTCCTAATGCTGTATAACTGGAGGGTATTGGTAGCAGGACATTCACGGGATTGAAATGCTTTTTTATTCCTCCCAAAATTGATCAAATTGTATAAATAGGATTTATAGACATATACCAGCTTCGCAATTAAGCATTTTTTTGACCCATCTGGATGAGCATTCTCCTTTTTTCTATTTGTATTGTGATGTTATTCTCTCAAACCCCTCCTTTTGGTATAGCGTAGAGTCCCCTACCCTGACTTTGAATCCTAATATTACTTCATAGAAAAACAGGTACGACTCAGATTGCACCCGCCCAATATCATGGGTTCGAATCCAGACTAAACCGGTTTTGTTACAAGCTTAGAACGTCCCCGATTCCCGGAAAAGACTTTAGAATTCCAAGTCCAGCCAGCAATATTCCCTCCTTTGACAGGACATATGACCACATATAAAACCGAGAAGTTTATAAAGAAGATATATGAGAAGGATCTCTGAAGTCTTCAGCTTCTGTTTTTGAAAATTAGGAATCTTAAAGCGCTTAAATAGAAAGGCTATCCAAAGCAAAGTAATACCGCCTCCTAATATATATGGATGGGGAAACTCATTTATAAGTAAGCCAGGGTAGAACAGAGCAGTCTTAGCAAGGATCTCTTAGGTTCAAGTCGTATCCGCTGTAGCAAAACTTTACAACACGGAAAGCCTACATTTCTTGTTTACTAACCTCGTTATGAATGCCCCTCGTAGTAACAATTTAGATTATATTCCAGTCTAACTTTAAGAACTGCTAAATATTTCGTAGAACGAGGTTTAGGTTTCAAAATGATAAAAAAGAAAAGGGAAGTAAATCACTTTTTTGTTTGTCCAGGATGAATTTTTCTTTTGCGAGCCCTTTTCATAATTGTTGTTTAATCGAAATTTGAATTAGATTTCTCTTGGGCAGCTCTTACCCCCGGTAGAATAGACAAAAATCAAATAAATATTGAATCGAACTAGAAGTGCTCGGAATTGAACCGATTATACTAGACGGGCTCTTTTAAGAGCTATAAGAAATCGGATCTACATGAGGTTTACGCAATGTATATCAACAGCACTCACTTTATAGCACAGCGTTATATATCTTTCTCCGAATGTTTACGCTTGTTCTGTCCCTCTTAAGCGGGGCTGCTTGTATACTATGCTTAGAGAAAGAGTTCAGTCTAAGTTAGCTATCCTACTAGGTACTAAGTTATACTGATACCGTTGATGGATGCTCTCTTACAATCAAGTGGATATATATTCAATATGAGTAATCGTGTACCTTTGATTCCTTTATCTTTATATATACATAGAGCTTTAAGTGAAGGGGAGTCCAATGGTTGGTATACTCCAATCCCTATAGAGTCTAATTTCATAGCGAACGTATGTAAACTTCAACAGGCAATATTCCTTTTTTCCTAAGTTGAGACTGGGAAATTGGCATCTATTTTCAGTGCGGATTTCTCATATATTTCATGGCTTGTTAACCAAAAAACTCCAGGCTTCTGCCTTTGAAGGTCCTCCAATTTACGAATTATAAAAAAGGAGATCAATCTTGTTAACCACAAACTATACCAAATAATAAAGCTAGGACCTATCTGATAAGATTATAGAGCTGTTCATTAAAGGGTCCTAAATATCACGGGGAACCTGGGTATTTCTATAAGAGGGTCGGTGTCAGAGGTCCCAAGCAGCACTGTATTTGAAGAGTAATCGAAGGCAGCTTACATATAACGTAAGGGGGTCCGTGTATATAAGGAAACCTTTGATATCTCTTACTTTGGTTCAACAAAAGAAATTCTATAGCAAGTCCTATAAAGTTTAAATGGATTTTCTACTGAATTTTTTAACGAGACTCTCTGAGCTCCTGGCTTTACCCCCGACTTCTTAGAGTTTTATCTAATAGCTATAATTCCTAGATTTTCCTTTTTTAAAAGGACCTTATTTAGCTCTTCTCTAGAAAGTTTGAATATTGTTTTTTTCTTGTGCTGAGGAATTCTTGCTAAAGTCTTTTCTAAACACTGTACTGAGACGGTTCTAATTATCCTTATTCTGCTAAAGAAAAAAAGGGACTTTCCGAATAATTGAATTAATATTTGAATCTCGTGAAGCCTTAACTCCTAAAACTATGGATATAAGTATTAAAGAATAGGGTATCCTCCGGTTTAAACTTCTTAGAGATTTTTTTGGAGCTTATTGCTTCCGTCCGGGAGTACTTTAGCCAACCTGCCCCGCCTTTTAGAGAGACTTTCTGGATTCTAGTTTGACACTATATCGACAGACTTATACGCCGCCTTGTGGTAGAAATTCCTCTGGTTAGACATAGAAGTGAAAGTATTTCAAAAGTATTTACCAACTTGGGTGGTAGAGCACTGCGTTTTTTTACTATCAAGTAATGGTTCAATTGGTCTTGAAATGAAATCTTTTTTGATTACCTATGCCATTCCTCACTTTATGATGGGATAGTATATAGGTATTCTAGCTACGCTACCCTGAAATAGCGTAAATAACTTAATAATCATTGAGATTACAGGTTATATATGAGGAAATTCCCTAGAATTCTCAACCGGTATTTGTTTTAAAAAAAGATTTTGATTATATTCGATTTACTATGTACTAGAACTCCATTATATTTTAACTGCAATTTGTATCTTTTTGGAGTTCCTTTTATTTTGAAAAGGTCTCTATCTCGGACAGGTATATATACAAAAAAGGGGCTTTTAACTGCGGAATACTTTATCAAAACTGTAAGTATCGGTCACAGAGTAAAAACACAGAGTAAAAAGAAAGTATAGAATTTTTCAGTTTCCTTGGCTTATAGGAGCCCTGTAACTTGACTAAACAAGTAAAATCCATTTCTTGTGTGGGGATATCTTAAATCAGGGTTTCCCTAAATCACACAGCTCTAAACTAGGCTTTTTAGGACAACTCCTTAAGATATTCAAGTGCAGAGATAACGGTGTCAACAGTTCAAGCAGAGTAATACCTGCAAATACGGATACTAATGCCTACGGAATACACAAATACAACGGGTTACTCTGGAAGCTTTTTCCGAATTTGCATAAAGATTTACTAAGAACACACTCAATTCTCGTACTATCTTGAGTTTGGATTGAGAAGCCCCTCAGCATATTGAAATTTCATTATAATCTGTACTGTAGACAAAAGGATATAGGAGTCCCTATTCACCATCCCCCACAACTCAAATTTTGTGTGTGATATCGCATAAGTAACCTAAAAGAGGTGCCCTGACTTCACCTGAGGTCTTGTCCATACCTTTTTCAAGAGAGATATACCTTACCATTATTTATTATTTTCATATTCTTTTGCACGGAAAGTCTGCGCTATAATAAAGTTCATACTTTTTAAGAAAAAAAGCGTAAATATAAAGTTATACTGGACCCGAGTTTCTTTTTCTTTTCAGTTTAGTAGGAAGAGAATAATGAAAAGCAGTCGGTAGAGAAATTTCTCAGTCTTAGAAGTACTGTGAAGAACTCTTGTTCTAGTAGTGTATGTATTGTCTTAAATCTCTCTCATTAGTTCGGTTTCCTCTTGTCTTAGTAAGGGGAGTCAGCTCTTTTAGAAGGCAGTTCTATCTAATCACTTTATTCAGAAAACATTTACAAGTAAGAAGAATAGGAGAGGGTCCCCGCTCTATCCCTAGCATGCCTAATTAGTTTATAATAGGAGTTCTAAGATAGGAAATTAGTTTCTTCCTTTCCGGATTCTGTGCCATCAAAATCCTTTAAGAAATGTGTACAAGTTGCCAGGGGAGTTCCCATTTGTTAGAATAGTTATCCATCTAAAAGCCGGGGAATCCCGTAATAAACCACACTCTTTAAAGATTTCGTAAGAGTCCGCTTTCTCAGCTTAGAAAGTGAATAGCCTTCTCAAGTCTTCCTTAGTCAGCCCGGATTAAAGGCAAGAGTGTAGATATAAGAGTAGAGAATCCAGTCGGTGGATCGAGTTTGTTTACGGATGTCCCATAGACAATAGGAGATTCTATATATATAGAAAGCACTCAATTTCTTTACCGTTTTCAGGGGGTTCGGCGGAATAAACAAGGTAATATTTCTCTTAGTCAGGTAATCTTCTTTCTTAGGGATCCGCTTCACTAGACAGGAATTTATTAGGTTAAGTAAGTATATACTAAGAAATGTGTTTTATATACTATTTATATCTCTGTTTTCGATAATGAGATAGAACTGAATATCGAGTTTTACAGAAGAAAACTGGATTCTTATTAATTAACTAAAGTAAAGTCCTCTTCAACAAGTTTTGGATATTCTAATTATTAAGTGAGCAATTGTTTCACTATTTCTTCTTGGAGTCACTTTCCTGGAGAGTCTTCAAATCCCTATAGAAAGCGGGTAGTACGGGTAGTAGTAATGCGTAAATAAGGCTAGGAAGAGGACTAAAAAACCCTCCTGTACTCTGTCAACCCTAAGAGGAAAGATACAACCAAAATGGGATCCCCCTCTTGAGAAAGCGACCCTTTTACTGTGAGCAGGCCTTATAACTTAAACTTAGTATATCACGCTTCTGGGTGGATACCTCAAGAACTACGGTTCAAACACTAAGATAAGGATTCTTTAAGGAGTTATAAATATCAAGCAACAACCTCGACTAGCCGTCTCAGAATACCCAAGTTCTTCTTTATTTACTAGTAAAAAGTAGTGCCAGCTTCCGCAAATCTCGATAATTTGAATTAGGGGTTCCTGTTTCAAAGGTTGAAGTACTAAAAAAATTCTAGTTAAGTATAGAATCCTATTTTTTTCTGTAAACCAAAGGATTTGGGTATAAAAAATGGAAAACCTAGGCCGTGTGCAGACTGTCCGGTTTTGAATTCAACGGGCACGGATTCTACTAGAGATATTCAAAAACTGAAGTTAAGGATGCCAACTACAAACATGACATAGAAAACTCTATAGTAATACACGCTTTCAGAGCAGAAACTAATGAAATATAAGTGTTGCAATCTAACCCTTTTCCATAACATGATAATCCTACGTATAGCTAAGCTTTTATTACTACTGAGCCTACCTTATAGAGAGGATCAATATTTCATAGGATATAAATAAGTTCTAACTCGAGATAAACTTTTATAAACTAAAATAGCAAGGAAATCGTAGTAGAAGATCCTGTTAGGAGAGCGAATAAGCTTCAGATACTAAAGTAGAAGTACCTAAAAAAACTATACCAAAGAGTATTTACTAATAGTTTGTTTGATGAATAACCTCGCAATAGCACAGGTGGTAGAGAAAAAATGACCTAATATTAATTGTTTGCAGGCTTCTTCCTATAACGGTAACTTTATTACAGGACTTTGTACTAAGTTGAGTCTTTTACGAAATACTAGAAGCACTACAGAGGCACAAGTCCTACTTTCATGATATTTACTATACGTATTTTAACTTACACAAAGGGTAGTCTCTTTGGATTTATTAATGCACGACAACAGAATAAAAACGAGTTCTACGTCAAGTTATAAGCTTATATTCCAACTTTATTAGCTCTCCTTTTGACCAATTGAGCTTTATGAAAAATATTAGTCTAATACGTAAATCATAAAAAGAAAGGAGTTCTAGTTCATAAGAAGCCTATTGCTTTCAGAAATCTAGCAAAAACCTATACGGAGTTACTCCAATAATAGGAATAGGAAAATTGTTTTTACTTAGAATAAGAGGCCCCACTGGATATGGCTTATGTATAGTTTTAGTGAATTTCGTTTGGTTTCATTTAAGAGTTAGTCATTTTATTGCCCAATCCTAAATTTATAGTGTAAACCCGTGAATAATGTATTCATTGTAGATTCCTGGTGTAGAAAAACACTCGAAGTGAAACTGCCATTTTCCAAGGATTTCTTTAATCTAGATGAGCTCCACTGGAACTCTACTACTACTATACTAAATCAAATTTTTTTAGCCCGGAGCTACCATGATATTAATGGCATTCAAACTCGTATCTAATTCATTTTTTGAATTCGGGGAAGACTCTTGGCAAGCTAAAGAATGGAGCTTTATGATTTTAGCAAACAAATGCCTTTACTTATGGAAATGCAAGTACTTTGCAATGCATACAATTATAGGTTCCTTTTTAGAAGGGTTTCTATTACGAGAGTCAGATTCTGTATTTTATCTCTAGCCAGGGCCTACTACTAAATAAGACTTCTAAAACTAGAAAAAAGGATTATCCTCAACGTGTACAAAGAGGTTTATAGTAAACAGCTTTGGAGTGCGCACTAGGCTTATATAAAAGTAAACCTAACAGAGTTCAAAAATACCTTTAAAGCAAAAGGTCTATGCATAAGAGCACAGATCATAAGTACAGCAAAGCCAATCTGAATTCAAATGTCACGGTTCAAGTGCATTAATTACTTTATTTAAGGAAGGAATAAGAAAAATGGTTATCAAGATAGAGAAAAGGTAGTACAAAAGCAGGTGTAGCTCTAGGTCTTAAGGTTCAGAAATCGGTCAAAGTTTTCCGGAGAGTTCCACTATCTATTTTGAAGCAAGTCAAGAAACTGCTATTTTATAAGGGGAGTTTCATCCTAATCTGGGTCGTTAAGTCTTAGATATTCTGCTTTTTGAGATAGAAAGAAATTCGATAGGTTTTTTACCAAGCTAAAGCATGTTCTTACTCTCTCTCTCTTTCAATTCTAGCTTTAATAGACCGAGCATGACTTGCCTTAGTTTTAGAATTAGGAAGAATATGAACTAAACAGGTATGTACTTACTAGATTCTCTTGGTTTGAGGGAAGCTCCAATCGATAAGTCTTATAACTAAAGGAAGTTCCTGGATTTGGAAGTAGTTAAAGCACCGTAGAGTGTAACCAGCATGTATGGGTTCAAACCGGCTATTACCAAAGGGCCCTGTTTACCATAAACTTTTTTTTGTGAGGGCAACATAGAACCAATGTTTCTTAAGTATGGCATAAGGTAGTAAGTCCAAGGCCAAGTTCAGTTATGCTGAATAAGAGAACAGAACTATTAACTAAAAAAATATGATTCAAAGACTTTAAAAAAGGTTGACCTAGTTAATACGAATACAAATAAGAAGTGTCCTAGATCTTTATAGAGAGAACTCTTAGATACGTTTTGCAAGTAGTGGTCGGATGCTGGTTATAATGGTTTAGGTTTATAAAGACTCCTCAATGGTGTGGATAAGATTCTTCTTTTAGCTACTATAAAAAAAAATAGAGAGTCCCGCTTAGGAAATCAAGTTTAGGGGGAAAGAGCTCGGGTATTATAGGGCGTTTCCTTATTTAACGGATTTTCATATACTGTAAACAAGTATCAGAATTTGTCCTACGATATACAAATAGACTTCATTTTGACTAGGAAAACTCTTTTGATTTCTATTTCATAAGACCTATTTCAATTCAGAATCTAAAAAGCGATTCGATGCCGGAATAGGAATAATAAAGATATGGGTAACCCGGTGGCAGAGCTTTACTGCTTAGAACCTGAGAAGAGAAATACCTAACGAAAGGACTCAAGCTTCTTATTGAAGTTTTTCTTTTTGGTGAATATCTTGTGTATACCCTAACCGAGTGAAACTACCTATAATATACTCAACCAGGTAATGGAAATAGGGACTCCTCTAAATTTGTTATAATTCCCAGAGTGGAATTGGGCAAATAGCCCTAAAGCAGTTATAGATTATACAGTTGTAAGTGACTGAAATATTTCAGGTTTTACAAGCCTTTACATTTTAAGAAATTGCTATGAAATAGACTTAGAACGAGGCATATTCTTTTTGTTTATCTGGCCCGTATTTCCTAGAAAAAAGGAGAGAGCTTCGACTTCAGAAAGATTGTAACATATTCTATAAAAGAGACTTCTTTAACGAATACTATTAAGTTGGATGATCATACGACTAAAGTAGGAGCTAAACTAAAGAATTCTGTGTAATAGTAGATACTTCTTCACCTGCGAGTCTACTTTCTAAATACCCCTAGATGTACTCCCGCGGAATGCTTGAGGAGATACTTAACGCTACTAACCCTTGGCTCTTACATGACCTCTTAATTGTTAAAGTAAAAAGCTATAAGTCCCCATATTCTTTGCCCTGCTATATTATTTACTTATTCGGGAACTTTGCGAGGAGAATTAAGGGTCATCTTACACTGAAAATCGCCTATTTAGGAATCAAAGCCTAGAAACAAGATAAGGATAACCTGCTCTCGAGTAGGCGGGTAGAGTTCTACTTAATAAATTGAAATATGAAATAAAAGGGAGCTACATTTAAAATACAAGACTGGGAACTGAATTACTCAGTTAAAATGAAAAGAACTCTGGTCACTGCTCTATCCTATTTAGTCGGGGCGCGCTTGTAAATGAGGGCAATGTCCAGTGTTAAAATAAGATAAAGCAGGGTTTTAGAGTGTATCTTTATAACGTGCATAATTTTAGGTTAGAAAAGTATATCTTGTAAAATTTCATGGAATATGCTTAAGGACTGGGTAATCCTCAGTAAAAGCAGTCCTTGTTTGTTACAAAAAGGGATACGAAACTGCGTCTTTTAGAGAGCGAAGGGTAACAAAGAGAATAAAGAATCTAGCATGTGTGTATATAAACCGGTACTTAGAAGCCCCCTAGAAGTCAAACAAAGTTTATATCTAATAAACAAGGGTCGGGTGCTCTTTTAGTTATACTCACTTTTAAAAGAAGTGTGCACCAAGTGCTCTTTATGTATATCCGGGTTTCCTAATTGTTTCAGTCAGGATATTTTAACTAGTCAACTGGTTTTTTCACGGGGTTTCGGTTTTTATTTTAGCAATCTTTTCGACTTAGCTTATTCGGAAGAGGGGGTCTTAATCCTCGTAAAATCCACATTTTTAGCATTTGAATCTAGACTATCCGGGAATGGCTTTTTTGTAAAAGATTTTATTTAGAGAGAATTCTCCGACGAATTACTTTTTTGTTTAGTACTGAAAGCTTTACCAAGGATCCCTATGTTCAATATACCTTAAAGGACACAAGTTTCTCTTAGAAAAGAGTACTTAACAGAGCTAACAAGATTGAAACCAACGTGGGGGTGCAGACTGGTATGGTTGGTATCAAATTCTTCCTATGTTCTGATTTATCAGAGTCTAAAAATTACATATAAAAGGGCATTAATTACTTAAGTAAATAAATATCACATCCTTAAATGACTACCTTTTCAACTAAAAGTAATTCAAAAAAGGACTCTACAGCGTAGATTCTGGACATATAATTTATAAGCTTGTATCTGGAATGTAGGAGGAAAACGGATTCTTTATTAACTTCTAAAGCTTAACATGAAAACTATTTAATACTATTCTAGGGCTCTATTTTACTTAGTGTTTCGGTATCCCCCAGGTCTCCATGGTAAAGCATTCTTATTAGAGTTTATCTTAACTATATACCTGAACCCAATTCATCGTTTTTACTAGGTTCTTCGGGTTTCACTTTAAACAACTATGTAGGTACGATTCTAGGTATTCTTTTCATGGATTTGTCGTTAGTATTTATACTATTCAAATTCATTGTTGGTAAAAGAGAAGGTTTTTTGAGCTAGACTAGCAAGAAGCTCTACCATTTATACCGTGTTCTATTCCAAGAAACACTTAGAGTCACGTTTTAGAATCAGGAAAGGGTTATCACAAAACCCTGCAGGCATAAAAATCGAGATAAAATCAAACTAGTAATGCTTTGCTGGTGGTACAAAAAGGAGTACTATATATACTACTCTTAACGAATCTCTGGAGTCCCTTTTTCCGTCATTAAAGTTTAGTGAGGTAGAAAGTAAAGGTATTCGTTCAAAAGGCTAATAGCAAGCAGTTAATAGAATTGCTAAATATCTCTCTTAAGGGGAAGCTTGCATACAATTTCAAAAATGACTATGATTGAGCTATTCATTACCCCCTTTTTATAACTGCACTACTAGAATTTCTTCAAATTATTCGAGATCAAAGAGAAGCCGGGGTTTATCCAGTTTACTAATTTGTGGAATGATATCTTAGATCGACAGGAAGTGAATTAACGGAAGTTTGGTAAAGTTTCCAGATCGCTCTGAAAGAACTTAGGCTCAGTATGGAATAACTTCAAATTTCTAATACTGCCTCGAGTGTACTCGCTATTACTCAAAAAGAAAAGTTCTAAAAAGAAAGAGCTGAAATAGTTTTCCTCAATTAGAAATTAGAGCTAAATAACTAGGGAATTTTCCACCGTCATCTCTGGCCTAATATGTTTGGGTTTTTATATACTCGTTTTGAACCCAGCCACTTGTAAATCTTGTGGATTTAAGTTGTCTTACGTACTACTCGAAATGTGGCAATATAGTTGGTAATAAATAGAATTCTTTAGAAAAAGTAGATAAAGAAATTTGAATTGAACCTAAAACAGACATAGAAATGAATTCTTCTTGGTAGACTCTTTTACGGTATAAATCTTTCTAGTTAACGAGTACGGTTTGAACCTGCGCGAAGCTCCCGAGGCTTTTTATTTCAACCCATTCAAATAAAATTGGATTTAAACTTTTTTATTGAAGTACGGAGACCCCATAATTTATACATAATTTATATTAGGATACTAAACCTTTGAGTCCCCTGTTAGGTTAGAACTAAGTTTCGGAGTTTGAATTACTTAAATTCATAAAGTATTGAGAATAAGGGGATTTCTTATAATAGCAGGGGGTATTAACACTTTCATAACAGAGTACCGGGATAACTTATTAAAAGTTATCTCTTTATTGGAATATCTACACAGGGTTCTAAAAGCCATTTAGTTATATTAAGTATAAGAGTCACTTTCATGATGAGAAACCAACATAACAAAAAGACAGCTCTGAACAACCAAAGTACTTCCCATTGTATAAAGTATTCCACATCAGATGAGAACCCTATAAAGGTTCCCATACAACATTGTTAGTCATGAGGACTCTTGAATAAGCTGCTTAATACCTATACTTAAATTGAGAGATAAATCGAAAAACTATACCAATTTTGAAGTGTGCTTCTCTACGCAGGAGTAGTGAATTCCCTGGTAGAAGTCCTATAAAGTTGAAAAGATTCTTAGCTCGTCAAGAGATACGTATTATATATGTTGTTTGTAAAAGCAAGAATTTCATTTTAGTCAGTCGCTTGTGCTAAGTCATTTTCTCCTATTTGATAATGTAACTTGTATGATAACTACATAAAGAGTATAGAAAGAGTTTTTTGTTATATAGAGATTATACTCCTACAATCTATATCTGAACTTCCCCGGAATTCATATACAAGATATCAGAAAAGCATTACTATAAAAAAGAAGTTCCCTAAATGGAAAGTCAAACTTATGGTTTGTACTCATAATGCTTAGACAGAAGTATATAAGATAAATACTTGGAGCAAAGGTGTGTTATTTGAAACTCAAGGTCGTTAGTATATGACGAAAACAAGCGACTCCTTTCACAGTATTGGGTTTTATAGGTTGTTACTTTATATATTATTGCTACTTTAGCATTTTAGTAAAGGAACTTAAGAGTGGATTTAGTATAAGAAGCTGTTGTTAATTTGAGTACACCTCGAGACAGTTCCACATCTCTTAAATTAGACCCCTCTAAAGTTAGGGGTATGTTGTACGAGTCTACAAGAGGGTTTGACTTTGATTTGCTCGGTTAAAGCTACCACAGCCTATGCGGAGTTCCTTAGAACCTTTCAGAACAGATTCATACCTATTTTATGAGATGCCAGTGTTTAGTTGTATATTTTTTTTGTAGCAAGTGCCTGAAATAAATCAAGTCAGTATGTTATGTAATAAAAAGGGTTCTAGTAAAAGTGTTTGTTGAAGAGAGCCCTCTGCTTTGTTTACTTCAAGCCAAGGATACACGATTAGTGCATTATACAAGGGTAAAAATAAGACTTTGTGGTAGCTTTATTCTTTAAACTAGAGCCCAGGTAATCAAACCCAAGCCCGCCAATTTTTTTTTTATAAATCACAGGTTTTATGTTATACTAGATGTTTTTTAGATATATAGGACATTAGTCCCTGTTATCTAAAGTTCACGAGATCTGTAAGAGGGAATTTCCATTACTACTGAGTAGTTTTAAGTATTCACAAAAATCTAAAGCGGCAACATTTCTCTGACGATTCCACAAGGGTTCCTAAGATAAGGGACTTCGGGTAGGTTGAGACTTGCCTGTAGATCGGTTCTTGATTATAAGTATATTTATAAATACAAGAATACTGTAAAATAGTCCTGGGCGATAGGTCGAATACAGCGTATCTGCTTTTTAGTTTATTTATTCCTTTGATTAAAGTACCCATTCAGGATTTCCTCGTAATGCGAGACTTATTTAATATTTATTCCTAATCACTAATCAAATTTCTCTTAATAAAATTTATGCCCCTTTTTGCTAGTAAATACTGAATTTAAGAATATTGTGTTTCTGAAGCCTATAACCAGCAGACAGGGAAAAATATAGGAAGTTTTAAACGAGACTTTGTTTATACAAAAGGGATCCGGTAATAGCACTAGCCTTTATAAAGAATAGTCGAAGGTTCAAGTCCTGCTAGATCTAAAAAGGATACCTAGACTCTTAGTAATCTAAGAAGGACCTCCTCTTCTAGTACTAGAAAAGACCACAATTGGCTATTGTGAGTGTCCCTTTGTGCTTTTCTAATACGCAGCAAGAGGGCTTTTTCTGTTACAAGCTAAAGGTTTCCTTTTTTCTTTGTTTAGAGTAATATTCAATTTTTATATTGATTCACTCGGTAATCCTAATTATGTATGGGTAGTTTATCAGTAAGGGTAAAGGATTGAATTACTTTGGAATTATATAAAAATGAACGGGGAGTTTTCCTTACAAAAAGGGTATGAACAGCTACAAAGTATTCTTGGGTTATAATACAATACATTTTGAATCTCTGAAGAATTGAACAAGTTTTGTGTAATCTTTACTTCAAAAATCTATAACTAAATCTTAGAAAGAAGTATTTTGGCATTTAAGTCTTTCACTAGGCATTTAATACTAATTTCGTTCGATAAAATGAAGCTAAATTGAAAGATTCCGGGACTTAGGACTGATCAGCATGCATTCAAGTATATAAATCTGTGTCTCATGCCAAAATTCCTCCGTTTTGTATGGGTGGTTAGTGCCTGCACTAAGCCCTGTATTTTATAATTTATAGAAAAAGTGCCGGCTGCTGCTCTAGCTTCTGCAGTTTTAGTGTATTATCTTGTAGCTTTATATGTATATCATATATAAGTTTTTGAACTACATTAAACAAAATTTTTTTATATAAAACTTGCCCCATCCTAAAGGGTTCTTTACTTCTGCAGGTTGCCCATATAAAAGAAATTGATTTCGAAGAGGGAAGAGAGGGACGAGCACATATCAACAATAAAAAAAAAGAATCTTAGTAGAAAAAACTCAGGAATTTCTAATTAAGTAAGCGACCTAATAAAGAAGTTCTATTAACACACTATAATTCACTCCTAGAAAGCTTTGAACCTGCGCCCGTTAGAGATCCGGTGCTATACCAACTTGAAGCGAGCGTGTCAAGACACTTCTTTGTTCAAATTCAATCTATTTGAGCACTTTCCCTGCTCGATGACCCACGACTCCTGCTTTGTTGTTAACTCAACCCCCGTTTCTTAATACAACATTAGGACTCAAGGTATCCTTTTCCAGGACCCCGATGTCACCTGTCATAGGAAATGATTTCTCTCTATTTAGATCAGCAGAATAGTATGTCAAGCTACTCTATATTTTATATTGGAAGGTTAGTCTGAAGCTCTTATTACTAATTTTAGAAGAGCTCTCTATTGAGAGCGCCCTAATTAGCTTATAGTAGCTTAAGCTTAGTAGTAATAGATTCCACTTCATAGTGAAAGGCACCGAAATCTACTTCTTCTATATAATTTCTTTGTTGCATTCAAATAGGAAAATTACTAGCATTTCTTGTATTTTAGTAGAAACTCTATTTTAGAAATGAAGTTACTAATTCAAACCTTTTTGAAGATTCCAGGGAGTCTGAACTCAGTCAAGCAAGGTTGTGAATAAACAGTCTTTTATTCTTATCTAGCATACAGTACAGAGGATTGTATTATACCTACGAATCCCCCCGAAACACGAGTAAGAATTTATTAAATTCTTTTAGTGGAACGGAGGAATGGAAGAAACTACTCTCCTATAGAATCCCTTTCTTACTTATGAGTCTTAATTAGAGCTTTACCTTTCTTAATAGCTATCATACTTATCCCAATACCCGGACCTATCTAAGTCCTTTTAATTAGACTGACTCTTCTTACTTAGTAGTATATAACTTATTATAGTCTTCATTCTATTAGGGTCTTATTGTGTTAATTATGTTAAGAAATAGTAGTTAGTATTTATTATAGTAATAGACAGTAATTAAGTATAGATAGGAGTTTTAGGCGTATTTTGGTATATCCCTCCTTGTCTTATGGAGCTTAGTACCTGTCCTATAACCCATTTTGAATCTTCCTGAAAAACCCTTACTAATTGAACTTAAAGTTGAAAATCCTGTACTTCATTTAGATTCCTAAAAGATTTACCGAAAAGCCAAAAGCAACCTTTCATAGATATAGATATAGACTTTAGACCTAAAAACAAAGGTTTACTAGAACATCTGGGTTTTATAGATCCTCAGAAAAGTAAAAAGAAAGACTTCTAAATCTAAATGGAATAGGAACTTCTTTTAGTTACAGGCTTGACTTCTCGACTTATATAAATAGAAACTGAAATACGAAAACAGGATACTTTTCAACTGGGTTTCCCTTTTTACTACGTATTCTAACTGGGTATTTCAGGTTTCTTAGACTTCTTATTAGGAACTGGATTCCCTATTAGCAGTATAGTCAGTATTATATATTCTTGTAGTTCTATTACTCTACTATTAGTTAGTAATAGATAGTAGTGTTCTTTATTAGATAGTTTGTAAAGTGCATTCTTCTTCTTCTCTATTCTTATCGCTAAAAAGGGGGTAAGCAAGGTTATAGACTCCTTTGCATTTTTGACTTTACTTATCTTAATTACAAAATTCTTAGGATAACTTATACTAATTTCTAACACAGCTAAAAAGAGCAGTATAAGGGTTTAAGGCATATCCTAAACTCTATAAGAAGTAACTACAGAAGACAACGAAAGCCCATCTTTACTAGTGTCCACTAAAGGAAAAATGCCCGTTCTTGACCACGGCTACTGCCTGACTGAATAAAAAAAGAAGAAGTTTATTCTTTTTATCATAGTTTGAGGGTTTCCGAAAGAAAATTTGGAGAGGGATATTCATATACACATTCAAAAAACATTCCCAACTTTAAATAAGAACTTTGACAGTAGTTGATTGAACCAAGACATTGTTATAAATTAAATTATTTACTGCTCTACCGGGGTTAGACTTTATTATTTTTCGGTCCGAAGTGGGGTAGCCATAGGATTTACAAGGATCTCATGTGTACTGCATCTTCATGATATAAAGACATTAGGAATCCCTTCGAAACTGCGAATATCCTATTCCACTTACCTTAAATAAGATAAAAGGGTCTTTTACACTTTACATAAGGCATAACTTCCAGAATCCTTGTTTGTTCCTGTTATGAAAACTACAACTTATGTTGATATTTAATAAAAATTGAATACATAAAATATAGCTTGATTTTTAGAATTACGCAACAGGTTTTATCAGTATATTAGCGCTGTAACCTTCTACGTTTGTTCTCATGAAAAGACCCTGAAAGCCAAATATCTGCACAGCCGAAAGTACTACATTTTTCTCTGGATATTCACTTACACTTGATAAGTAACACTTAAAGATTTGAGTCACAATTTCGTGGCTAAAGTTATAAAGAAAACAAAGGGGGCTATGAGAACTAATAAATTGAACTTCAATAAAATTGGATTCTAAAATAATTGAATATAGGGGTTGATCTTAGCTACTACACTTAGATACTACTTGAAGTTTTTGAGAATAAAGCCTAGTTTAGTAACCTTATAATTAATATAGAGTTTTTAACTATTGAAATGTGTTTTTTTGCGTAAACTCCATTCTGGGGTCCTGTGGTTCGGGTTTCGAGGCGGCTGCCTGGTATCTGGCTGTTATCCAACACTCCGGCTCTTGATGGTAAGTGTAGTTAGAATGCTAAAGTAAATCAATTTTATTTAAGAATTCTTGTGATTTTCCGTATAAATACCAGGTTGTGGTCTAGTGAGTACAGCGGTAAGAAATATATTAGTTCTAAAATACTTCTAAACCAAGGTCCTAATCTTGCTTTAGTTATCAAAAACCTAAACGCAGAAATAAGACTTTATCGTTCTTGACAGTATTGGTTTTTAGGAATTCTTCAACCCTGATAGAAAGTTTATACGGTCCCTTTTCTGGAGGTACCCCGGTGTGTCTTTGATACCACTCCATCCGGCAGTTTGAGAGGGGACTACTTAGCTTAGGTGTAAGAGCATTAAGGAAAACAAAGGGGCCTAAGTCTTGCAGTAAAGTTTACACGAGTTTAGAGATTGATTCTAAAACCCACGTTATTCGTGACTCACTAGAACTCAAAAGAAATACCTAATATAAAAACAGAGAAATATTACCCCTAAGACAATCGCTCTACCAAAGGGGTTCCGCGGTTTTTAAGTAAAGCTTATATTTCTAAAACAATTTAGAGTAAATCCCCTGACGGAGAACTCCTAAGGAAGACTAGTAAACCCGTTATTAGCGGGTATACTCTAATACAGGTAAGATTCAGTAAAAGATATTCAGTTTCCGCTACTACAAAAACTAAAGAGGACACTTCAGCTAAAGGAAACGACTCGGCTAAAGCTTAATGGTTAGGAGTGCTCAGGCGCGGACTTATTGGTTGTCGGCTCGAACCTGTGGGGCGCGTACGAAGCAAAAGTTCCTAACACATAGTATTGGTTGAAAAGAGTTGCTAACTTTACAGTTTGTGGAATATTGGTGTTATCTCTTATATTTAGGGCAGTTAATAATCAAAAACCAGAAGGTAGTAAAGTTTTGGTCATGGGAATCTACTAGAAAATCTGATTATTCCATAAGTACTGCACTTGTATATACCGGAAGCCTATAAATTGAAGTATAAGCCACAAAAGAGTCTTAATTTCCGAAGTCTATATGCCTTTAGTTGTTCTAATGAATGCGCGTGTAAGAGCACTTGGGGCACCTCCTTTAGAAAACTATTATCAATATAATAGGAACATCCTTTGATAAAAACTTTGGATAAAGAAAGCGCTTAATAGGACGTTCTAGGGCCGGTAAAATCATATCTATAAAGGGAGCCCGCCCCCAAAATATATGAGCTCTACTGCTAGATGTTATAATAGGGCTTCAACTTCTCAGGTTCTTTGACGTGAGATATAATTCAATTACTCCTACTTTATTACTCCTACTTTAATGGTGTAGGATGCTGTGTGAATTCTATAGGTATAGAGGTATAAGGATTACTATAGATATATAAATTCTAAGAGATTCTCTAGCCTTGTTGTTATAATAATAAAAAGGAGACTCTTATTAGGCTCAGTAGCACTTGAACCTGCAACCAAGGCTTAAGATAGGGTTGTTCTACCCTGCCAAACTGTTAGGAGTAAAATCCTTGCTTTTCGGATTAATAAATTAGGGCACTAGCTGAGCTATCAAAAGGGTTAGCTGTTAATGAGCTTTTCTTAGCTTTAGTCTATTTCCCAGAACTTGCTCCTAGAAAGCATAGAATTGAAGAGACAAAGACAAGAAACTCCCGCTTTTAAGGGGTCTCTTTACTAGCACTTAAAAACGTAAGAGGTTAGAAAAATCCCAGGGTTATTCTTCTTTATACTTCCAGCCCGGGTTGGGAATACTGCTGTTCCTGCTTTTTACATTTTTTCTTAGAAAACATAAAGTAATTAGCTGAAATTATAGTACCGTGTTTGGTGGCTGCCCGCCCCTCGTTTTTTATAGGGAAAAACTAACTTTTTGTCATAGACAAAGCACTGTCGAATACGAATACCCATTATATTGTGTTAAAACGCGACATTTCATTTTATAAGTTCAAGTCCGCTTTGTTACAGTTAAGGAAGAAAACAAATTTATAAAAGAGCACTAGGAAATAGATAAAGGCAGGCGCTAATAAAGGAACTTAACTCACATCAGATTATCACATAATACTAGAAAAGTGTCAATCTACCGCGTTTTAATAAGAAATTAGGGCACAGCTTTTGACAATAAAAAAGGCATTTCTAGTAAACTGAGTAGTAAATGAAGTTGCTCGACCTATAAAAAACTGCTTAACACGCTTCTGATTTTCTCGGAAGCAGGGGGCTCTCCGGGTAGAAAGTATAAAAAGGAGGCACAGATGACATCCGCGGTGACAGCTTAAAAAGCTGATATTATTGATTACTACTAAAGGGAGCTCCTTGATCAAATAGATTACAAAATTATTACATATTATCCTTATATCAGATACATCTGACAAATCACGGAAGTAATCCACTATGCTTATGCCTAAGTTGATCCATAACTAACTTCAATAAAGGGTAAACCCCTGGCTTCTTTATTAATTCATAGCTCCTACCTAAAACCTAAAAGAAAAACCCTACTATAACCAGTTCCGAGACTTCGGTCAAATAGAGACGTTTTAGATATAGGACTTCCAGTAAGTGGTAAAAAAAATCTAAGGAGCTCTTCTTATCTAGGTATGGTTGGAATCCTTTTTTTTATCGAATTTTTCTAATACTAATAGCTATGCAAGGGACTCTTTTGGAAGGTCTTTTTTGTAATATTTTAAAATGAAAGGAGTATTTTCCTTGTTCTTGTTATAAAAAAGTAGACTCTGTAGTTTTCTCGGTTAGCGGGAGAATCTAGTTATGGTTATAAAAGCGCTACATCAAATTTCCTTAGTAAGCAGTTGAATCCCCGTATACATAGTGTAGATTACGATAAAAGTTTGAACCATAATAAGAATAATATACTCTCAACAAAAGGAAATAGATGCCATGTTTAGAACACAGCCATCCCAACCATTAAAGTCAGAGTCCTATAAGGCTCATGTATCTATCCTAGAGATGAAGCATTTACCTGCAATGTCTGCCTGGTTTAGAGCAATTCTTTAACTCTCAGCTGTACCTAAGGAATCCACTCTCAAGAATACACAAGAATACAAGTTACAGAGTGAATACAAGACATCCGCTCGCTAAAGAAGAAACAACTCTGCCACAAACTCCAGGAAAAGAACTACCAACTCAAGAAGTCAAACCTGCTCCAAGAACTCAATTAAAAGCTAGAAATGAGAGATTCCTACAAGATCTACAACTTACAAGAGAAATTTCAATTGACTCCTTTCAAAGCTACAATTCATTCAGAGTGTTACCTGGAATCCAATTCTCAAAGAATTAAGGAGATAGGACAAACAATAAAATGTACAAGAAGGGGTATCTCTCAAGTACGTTGGCTTTAGGTGGAGAGAGTAGGGATCCCAAGTTCTTTACACGCGGACGAGGCTTGTCTATTTTGTATTTTTCTACTTCTGTTTTAGAATAAGGGAATTCTAGGATCTAGTATATTAAAGTATATTGAACTTAACAACTTAACAAATAGATCATCAATTGTAAGTATGTTTACAGGAAATTCCAATGCCTCGTGGGGTCTCTTTTCCTATCTATTTTATAAAGGATTCTCAGATTTGCTGAATTCATAAAGCCTCGAGCTTTGATTTGCGCCGGTAGTTTTATATCTTTAGCTCACCGGTATACAGCTTGCGTTGAAGGAGTTAGCTTGAGCTTGGTTTGGCTTTGAAGGGCAGGTATAGCTCTTAAGAAAGTTCTAGATATTAGGATAGGTACTAACTCTCAGGTAGTCTAAGGTAAGTAACTCTAGACATAAGCAAGAATCCCGATTAAGGCTTCAGTAGTAAAGTGAAAGTCTGTCATCTATTCGATGAGGGTAAGACTAAGCTCCAAGGGCCCGGTATAGCAGCTAAGAAAGGTCTGACTAAGAGGCTAGGTAGAGAGTGGAGTTTAGGATTGTATTATTCTTTACATTTCCGGAATTGGACTGGATTGGTTCAGGATTGGATTGAGTACGGATCAGTTGGAGTTGTTAGGATTGGCCCCGTAGGATGGTTTGGGACTCATGAGGGCTACACAACACACTACGAGGCCTGGTTCCCGCTTCTGGTGCCTAGGTAGAGTACAGCTAGTAGGAGATAGGTCTAGCTAAGAATAAAAAGGAGTAGAAAGAGGAGAAGTAAGGCAAGTGTAAGCTTGGATCTAGGTAGGCTCTTAGTAATTGTACCAAGGATTTTCTTAAGTGAGCCGTACGAGTTTTTGAAATTACTTAGATAGAAAAGTCTTTAGCTCATTGATTATGGCAATAAGTTTGATACCTGTTTTTGGAGGAATAGCATAGTGTATTTTAAGGCACCGGTTTAGTAAATCATAAGTGGATTATGTATGATGGGTTCGACTCCCATTTCCTTCAGTTTACTAGTATTTATTGTGATTAGAGCACAGGTTAATGAAACCAGCATACATGGGTTCCAGTCGATTTATTGCTGGTAATTTCAAAAAATTATCAGTTTGTAAGCAATTAATAGATAAACAGATCTCCTTATACGTCACTTGAGTCTCTTGATAAATGAGCACTTCTTTACTCTTTAGTCAAGTTTCATATATACCTTATTCTAAGTACTTGTTTATAGTATAATTGCTTAGTTGTATCTAGTATATTTAGAAACGCTCTCGTGATTCTAGCTTATCTTTTTCAATTTGGTTGCGCTTCAATTGTCTATCGATTTTGATAGCTTAGGAGTTCCCGGGGTGCTTCGGTGCTTCTTTGAACCAATGGCATTCAGTAAATTAGTGCATTACTTTACAAATCGGAATCGAGAAACTAAGTTCTTCTTTTATTATTCATTCTAGCTTTCTTGATTTCTCGTCGGAAGTTAGCAGTCATGCCTGCAAAGGAATTGCTACATATAAAAGTTGAATACAGCAAAGCGAGACAGATGGCTTTACGAGAGTCCGCCGGATTGTTGTTTATGTTATCAAAGATAGGTACATTGTCTGGATTTTTTGGGGTTGGAAAGGCTGGATCCCGCTGGTGTGGGTACTAATATCTAGCTTTAAGAGGTATCGAAACGCGCTTATTGTATATAATAATTTTTTGGCTAGGCTTTTTATAAAGAAAGGCAACCGATTTTTCTTTAGTCCTTTCAAAAAAGTGCTTAGTCACAAATTCTGATCATTTACACTTCACTTAGATTTGTTTTTGACTCACCTCAACTCTTAGTAAAAGGAAATCTTATCTCTTCAATACTCTAATTAGGAGGCGTCCCTCGTCAAGGGTCAAAGTTGTAAGTGAGTGTAATAGAAGTAGAAAGGTTTGTTGCTTTTTTAGCAATAGTGAAAGGGAAGGATAGCACTAATTTCTCGAGAAGCTCTATATTCATCGTGAGTTGCTTTATCGAAAACTGTGCAGCCGCGGGGTCAAGCTCTGGCTCTTAATTGAATGCTCCTGGGTTCCGTGCAATACCTAGAAATTTTTCTCATCTAATATACTACTTAATAAAGAAAATGGGCCAAGTAAAGTCAGAATAGGAAGCGTGTGGGCCCAGCGAGGGAAACTTTAGCTTGAAGCTACTACTTTTTCTTCCACCAGTTTGATTCATTTGTGTAACATTAATATGAGAGACTACTACTTAAGTACGAGCTCGTTCCCTGCTAACTATCCTTATACTTTTGAACTCCTCTTTCCTACGCTTTATTTTAACAGCACAATCAACCGGTTAACTGAGATGTGTACCCCTCTAAAACTAAAATTTTGTTTATAGGGCTAATCTTGCACAATTTGAGAGATATACACAAAAAGGTCCTTGTCTAGTTTTTTAGTAAGTAATCTGATTTATAACAGTTTTTATTTATTACTCTCAGTATACGTTTCGAGGACTTTTACAAAAAAAAGGATATTCTAAGGGACCGATAGAGTATCCAGGTCTTTACAGTTACCTGTATCACAAGCACTGTTTAATAATGTAAAATCTATTCAATAACTGCCTCACCAAGGACCAAAAGCTTAGAGTTTCTTATGGGATAACACAGCTTGTGACTCTTCCTTTTTGCAAAGCTTCCTGTAGATGTAGAATTCAAATTGAGCTAAAGTAGTTTGTTTTTAAGTCGCATCCGATAACTTATTACTAGTAAGAAATACCCCTAAATACCCTATCCAACCACCACTGTTATTTTCTTCTGCATATATAACTAGGAAACCCAACTAAGTAAAGAAACACGGATTCTAATGCAGCATTGGATCAATCTGGCTCCAATTTCCCTTACTAAGAGCATAAAGTGATTTCCTAGGTATACCAGGACTTGAACCTACAGCCATTCAGTTCTAAGCCCAGTGCTCTACCAACCGTGATTAGAACTCTTAATATAGCCATTTCCTAACCCAAACTGACAACTGAGCTACGCACTCAAAAATCTTTAGGAAAAGCAAAAACTCTACTTCAACGGGATTTTCTTTATCGTGTATAACTATCTACTGCTGTAACCGACATAAAACAAGCATCTTACGGATATTTTGCTAAGTGAGTGACAAATCATAAGCCTAGGTTCCTTTTATCTAGTATTTTATAATGAGGTGTGTTCAAAACTCCTATCATAGGGTTGCTATCAAGAATATGTATCATTTACGACACTTCTTTACTATTGCAAGTATAATCAGAAAAGGCTCCCCCAAAAAGGTTAATAGGAGTCTTTGAAACTTGGATGTAATAGGTTTTCAATCTTACTTGAGGATAATAAAGTACTTAAGAAGTATTAGTACTTGATCCTTTACTTTACTAGAAATCCGAGTCTTAATTCTTGAGAGTACATTCCGTTAAGAAGGAAAGCTCTAGCTAGTCAGTCTAGTTATGAAGTCAATAAAATAGGGTAAGTCAGTTTTTTTTATTTATTATGTTTCCATTCCAGGGTTTCCTTGTATTCTAGAAGGATTCTTGTAGGTAAGTTGCATTGCTTTTTGACAACTTGTACTAGATAGACCGACCTCCTGATTAGTTTTGTTGTTAAATGTTTCTAAGGCTCTTCTTGAATAAGGAAGCTTCCTCTGTATCTCATTTAAGTGGAATACCCTTTCATTTTAAGAAGCAAGGTTAACACTTAGAGTTGTGCCTTGGAAAAAAATACAAAAGTATAGTTTACAATGTCTAGAAGATTCCCTCTCTTCAAATTATTGACAAAAAATGCGAAAATAACAAATAAAATACAAGAGTCAGTAAGTGCATACTAACTCTGTTAAAGAGCCACCTTGAATAATGAAATTGAAAAGTTGCCCTTGTTTTTACTAGGGAAAGTAGACTCGACTAAAGACTAGTAATCAAAAAAGGAACCCTTTGTAATTCTTTTTAAAGAATAGTTTCTAATTTCGAGTTTCATACACCTACAGCTAATAGTAAATAAATAAATGAATATACCGAGGGTTCGAATCCCGCTCCTAAGTCTACTTTGCCTAATTCGGCATATAATGGAACAGGCATTCTGTTATAATTTAGAATTGAGTTTTATGTGCACCTCCTGTTTTATCTAGGTGTTACCTTCTATTTGATACTGTGCATACCAATGAACCGCAGACTCCGAGTCTTTATAATTAGTTACACTATAGGGCAACTTTTGATTATAAATGCGATTTCTTCTATTTACTTTTAAAAGTACACCTTTTAATGCTGATCTGACTAAAAAAAATGAGTGAGTTATTAGTCATGGAAAGTAACAACTCTAATGAGCGCATCTATTATGCAATAACCGATAAATCCCTATAAACTTTTTTTTGGTATACTACACTGAAAAACTGCGTAGAATATACCAAGCGGATCTGAATCATTTCAGACTTTTTTCTATATAAGTAATTCAATTTCAAGCTTATATTTCTAAAGGACCCCTTTTCGCGTACAATTTCTAATTCAAAGGAGACCCTAAAGTAAATGAAATGAGTAGTTAGGCAGTAGTTGTGAGAGGAAATCCCCGGAAGATAATAACAAGATTTTCTGGAATGAGTCCTAAATGCAATTCCCAGTACTATAGAAAGATCCACAGGTTACCTCATTTTACGAAAACCGGGTATAAGTCGAAAAAGACTTTCCTTTTGTCAGCTAAATTCTAGGGTAAAAAGTATACTCTAATTTTTGATTTATCTTATCCAGGTTCCTGTACTCAGATATGAAGTAATACAAAAAGGGGGTCCTTAACAGTAAATTAGAAACCCTTTTTTGGAAAGATGCTTAACTAAAAGTGATTGGACTTACAAATATTCCAACTTACTGATTTTGAGAGTTTACTACAATCATATAGTTTTTTAGCAGGAAGATCCCAGTTAAACTTTTTTTATTAGAAGTGGATAATCTAGTAGTTGGACTAGCCGCTTCTTAGGCGGTAAAAGAAGTGCTGGAAATATATAGACGTAGTTTTCTGGAGCACGGATAGTCATGAGGGTAATAAATCAAGCCTATTGTAGGATATCTAGGAGAAAGACTGGTATCTTGCAAATTCTGAGTTTGAATCAATAGAACTTTCTTCTATAAACGGGTCCCAAAACGACTACCTATTAGTACACGGATTTTCTATAATCAAGTCCTTTCTAATTTGATAAAAGGAACTTTCAAGTTTCATTTTGAGTGGATGGAGTTTTCAACCTAGTGGTTTTGCCTTAGCTGGTAAAGTATGGAATGGATTTACATCTGTTGATCAAAAGAGGAGGATTCAAGGGTATTCAGAAGGTTGAGGCTGGCAATACTAATATATTTGTGATTTCAAAAAAGAGGGTTAGTTTATAGAATTTAGTAAGAATAAGAGATTTATACATCAAGGCTATCCCTATACCGGGAGTTGAGCTTGCTTTATATTTCTTTCACCTGGATATTGAGACTCAAGAATCCTACTTAAGTTAATAGAGTCTAGTGAATGCTATTTCTTGAAGAAAGCTTAGGAATAAGCGTAAAAGTATAAGCGGTATTGTTTACCTAAAAAAGACTCCCCAAGGATCCGCATTTAGATTATTATCTCTTGAAAGTTAGTCAAAACTTTAGAAAATGCTCAATTCATTTTATAATATCCTATCCTAACCGAGGGAAAAAGATTTGCTGACAAACCTATAAATCTGGAGCCGTCCTAGTCATACGACTAGAAACTTGATCCAACTAGGAAGTCTAATAAAGTGAATTCTAATAGATGTTTGCCATATCAAACGAAATGAAAGAGAAATCAATTTAAGGCAGTAAAGTAAAAGAAGTTTCTTACTGCTATGAAAGAGCTAGGCTAGTAAGCAAGCCTTGTGCTTTGGGGAATTCATTGAATAATTATCAGTAGAAGCAATCAAAAAGTATTCATTAGAGCCGCTATGCTACCAATTATCGCATATTAGTTTCTTTTCCTTACTTCATTTCATTTAGACTTCTACGTTAAGAAGTAGGTCTTTTTTACCATTTAACAAAGAGTTACACTCAACAATTACGAATAAGGAGTTCTTACTTTTATTTACTAAACCTAAACCTCCTTTGAAAAGACACTACACCGAAACATTTAATGAAAAACGGTAAGCTTTTATCCTGAAAAATTGACTAACTAAGAATCTTTTATGAAATACTGCAATTTACCCTATTGAGACATATCTAATTAAAGAATTTCCTCGTAAAGCATTAAACAAAACCGGACTGGGGGTTTATATTATTAAAAGCATTTTGATTCCCAAGACTTAGAGCAAACAACAAGCACACATTCTACGTAGCGGCCTCAGACCCAATGACTACTGTACTCAGAACCTATAAAAAGCTATTCACGGAAAAGCGAGTTTCTACAGTTTGAGTTCACCCAACTCTGGATTCTCTATAGTGTATTTAGAAATCAATTTCTTTATTAAGTATAGCGTCTTTGACTTTTAAGTAGGAGTTTTTCGATAAATAAAAGGTAAAGACTCTAACTAACTCTTGCTTTGTAGATTTACGGACTGACTTTGATCATACGACGGTTTTTCACTAGTCAATCTGAATAAAAAAGGTTCCTGCCTTGTTATATGTGTCAGGGTCCTTAAATGGTATATATATAATAGCTTTCTTTAGAGTCTATTTTGCCATCATGAGCCTTTCAATCCAATTTAACTACAGAGAAAGCTCTTACTTGATAGGTACCACTTTAAATAAATATAATATAATTCAAAATCGCTATCTACTAAAGTACCTCAGTCCAGAGCATTACACTAGTCTTTGTAAAAGGGGAACCCCAGGTGAGACACTTTATAGACTTGGATAAAAAGTATAACTCTTAGTAGACTCGATCGGTAATAGCAAACACGATAATTTGGAATTCGAAAGAAGAAAAGCTGGAACTATGCTTGACTTAGCCTGGCTAGGGCACATAATAAGCGATAATGGAAAGCTTAGACAAGACAAACGCCGCTTTTTTGTTCATTTTGATTTTGTTAGTGTATTTGGGGTGTAAACCAAGGACCTTTCAAGAAAAAAAGCCTTAAGCCAATGCTAATTGAAAGAAACAGAGTTTATAGTTATAGGTTGAGGTTTCTATAACCAGATAAGTAGCTCTTAATTATAGTGACTGGCAATGAATTAATACCATACCCTTTGAATACATTATGGATTGTGTTGCAAAGAGGGGGTCTTATTAGGATACGCTACCTGAAAGAATTCCAGTGTATTTCTTTTTCCTACTCTTAGCACTTGGAACCCGCGGCCGTTCTATCAATTATGGGTTTCATTTGCCCGAATGTAAACTCGATTTAGTCAGTCAACAAATAGCGACTAATAGCAGAATATTTCACCTTTTCTTTAGTAGTATAAAAGTTATTTCCCGAACTTCTACAATTCTTTTGGACAACCCTGGTAACTTGGTTTTTTTCTAGTCCGGAGTAGAGAACTCTAGCCTTAAGAAACAACTTGTAATAGATTTCTTAATAAGTAAGAAAAATCCTAGTCAATGAAAGACTGATCAAAGCGTTTCACGTTCTGCGTGCTTTAGTTTGAGTATCTGGGGACTGAGTAAATAGGTTGTTAGGAGTCAGAGTTTGTCTACTTTACGTGTTGTTACCTACCTTTGTACTAAAGTTTCATTTTAAGGAATACAGAATAAGAGTCAAGCTTTCCCTAATTAGGAAGGAAATTTGAAGAGAAAGCTTTCGTCTAGACCCTTTTAGAGGGACCCCTAGTTTGTTTGTCAGGTACCCTTTTTGATAGCAAAACTATAGTAGTAGTTTGACTCTCTTCTTTAAAGACACTTTTTGTAACCTTATAAATTGTAACGAGGAAAGTAATTACTAAGTTTTATAGAACTAAGTGAGAGCTTAATATAACGGAAATCTCTATTTTTACTACTTACTTTTGCTCAAATAAAGCGTATCCCTATGATTCCAATTCAACCTTTTTCTACCTTTTAGTTTGATTTCAGGTATTAAGGAGTTTCTGCTTTTTAAAGAATCCATGGAAATTCACTCTTTTTGATGGAGTCAGCGTGAATGAAAAGGAGAACCCTTGATAAATCTTTTTTTTTATCCGGCAGAGCGCCGATTGGATCAGATGACGCAGGTTCAAATAGCATTGAGAGTTCATTCTCTTCTTTGGAATCAGCATATAAGCTTACGATTTCCCGAAACAACAAGAAGAAAGGGTGGCAGCTACTTCTTTTGAAGATGGGTAGTTAAGTATTTACTTTCTGTAGGTAGCTTGGAAAGTTTTAGGTCAATTAACTAAAGTCAGCAAATCTAGGAAATAAAAGCATGGCTTTCGTAGCTGTGCAAAAGGGCTCATAGTACCGCTCTAATCACCCCCATTTTAGAGAGTTAGGAAGAAGCCTCAGCTAGAGTATGGAAACTTCGGTGAGTCATATCATCTCTCTTATTATATACAGGCTACCCGCTGGAGCATCCTGAGATCCTTGTGAGAATGATTATGAGTGTCAAGCTCATGACTTTAAGGGTCCCGATCCTATATAGGATAAAAGAGAAACTAAAACTGGAATTAAAAAGAAAAATAAGAAGAAGAGAATCCCTAATAATAGAACTCAAAGTTGCATTAAGAACTAAAACTACTTGTTAATAAACTGAATGTGCAACCCATAATACTACCCATGTATCGAAACCGAAAAGAGTTTACTTCTGTTCTAATCTAATAGGTTTCGTGCTAATGAAAGGCAAGTATAAGCTTGGATCTGATAAAAACGCTTTATATATAGGATATAAAAAGGAAGCACAAAAAAGAGAAAGAAAGCAAGTCAAAACTGTAAGATTGGAGGAAAGGAAATAATTATCTCGATTTTAGAATTTCCGACTCGCCTAGTTAGGAATTTACAAAAAGGGGTACCATACCTATCTACTAGTAAGAAACCCCGGATATTCCGCAGAAGGGTCCTATTAGAATTTTACTGCACTGGAGTTCTAGAAACGGTTTCAACTTTCGGCTTGAGTAAAGAACTGCCTATATCTATTAGTTTGAAAGTTCCCATATTTTATTCAAATTGAATCTTTTCTAATAAGGGGTCTTACATCAGGTACTAACCAGTACCACCCCTTGAAGTCTACTTGTCAAAGTCCATTTAAGAGGCATCAGGTAGAGTGTTACATACTTTTTGTCTTACGCTTACGGTTGATTAATAATGGATACCCTTGTTTATAGACTGAGTATCCTAGATTTTCCAAGTTATGTGGTATTAAGATCAAGTTTTCCAATGCGTAAAGTTTCGTGGGCTTTTTTTGTTTTGTTAAGGGGGACTCCTCCTTGCTTAGTAGCTACCCGTATAACAAGGAGAGATATCTTATAGATAATAGGCTGCAGCGTAGTGAAAGTGGGTCATGTAAGATAGCCTTTTGTATACCTACCTTATAACCAACACCAAAAGAAAATAGGCTTTCATTCTATATATACTAGAAATGAATAGAACAAGTAAGACTAATACTATAGTCTATTTCAACAACGCAAGAAAATCTATATAAAATAGTAGAAATAAAAAGGTAGGAGTCTACAGGTAATTGTAAAGGTATCAAGAAAGAATAAGAAAGGGTTACAGAATCAAAGTTATAGGCATTAAGATTAAGGCTAGGATAAAAGACTCGGAGAGGTCTAGTAGCTAAAATAGAGTTTAGGTTTAGCTCTGAAGAAGGAAGATAGAGGTATAGCTCCTAATAGGACTGCATTTCAGATTTAAGAGTAGGAGTTTGGGTAGGGAAGTGTGCCGTTGCTTACTGCCTAAGTGAAGCCCCTTGTCTACGCTCCCTCAAAGCAACTTAGGGTCCCTCATAAAGATAAAGGGGGTTCAACTGTTCAGGATCACTGGTTTAATTACTAAAAATCCAGTCAAAATAGAGTATAATCATAATTGCATTTTTCTTTCGACTATCCCCTTGTACCTAGTCTTCCTAGGCGGCTTGTATTATCGCTCTAAAAGGTATTAGGTTAACGCCTTACTTCTTCTTTCATTTAGAAATGCTTTTTCTCAAACAAATAATTGATTCTCTATTCTTAACACAAAGAGTCTCCTCAAAAGCTTAAAAATGACTATAAGAATATACAAACTTCCCCTGGGATGTGCCAAGTTATTACTTACTATTTTGAAGTGTTTTTCATGTATTCATTTTGCTCCGGGTAAGGGTTCTCCAATCCCGGCCGAGTAAAAGGTTATCTCATTCTAGACTTTCTAGGATAACTTTTTATAGTCACTAAGTTAGACTAAAGCATAAGCGACTCTATTTAATTTAATAAAACTTAAAAACATGTTTTGAGAGCTCTTGTAAATACCCTTTGTATTATATTCAAAATCCTAAAGCATCCGACTTATCAAACATAACCCACGCGAAAGCTTAAAAAAGGCGTATCTAAGTGCCGTACCACATTTCCGCAAATACTTGGTTACTGTATATATATTAGTACCTGTTTTCTTAAAGCTAAAACTTCTAATTCTTAAAGAGACCTCTTTATCTTATGCTATTCTTTCTTCTTTAAATTGCTAAAAAAGCAAGGTTTTCTAAAGAGTCCTTGCCGCCTCTTTCTTCTTTGCTTTATCTTTATTATAGCTTTTGATAAGCCTTCCTTCTTACCAAAGATCTTCTGGGGCTCGGATGGTGGATTCCTCGCTGGAAAGAGATAAGGAATAATACTAGAAATCTATTGTTTAATATTGAAAAACGGGCTGCCTTGTTGTACTTTATACTGTCCTCTAACCCGAGGATAAGAAAAGAACTCTGTAGTAGATAGTGGTAAATATGCTCAAATTAGTATACAAGTTCCCTTTTAAGATATGAATTCCGCACTGTTAAAAGCTCTCTCAAAACAACTTACTATTTGTCCTAACTTGGCAAACAGCTTTGTTATAACTTAACTTACCAAAAAACCCTCCTTTTCTTTGTAAAGACGTCTTAAATAGCATATCTAGCAGCGAGTACTGTTCCCAGAATACAAAAGAAATTGAACGTATATTCCTTACCTAATAGGAACCTCTCAAGAATTCCTAGTTTTTGAAGTAACTACTCACAAAAAGGATTATCAATTACCCATACAAAGTAATACCTATTTGGGAGCTTCGTATCATAATAAGTAGCCTCGCTGTATTTAGAGTATTATGTATACTAAATGAAATAGGCTGCTAGTTAATAAGCCCTAAGTAAACACCTTTGAAATTGAGTAAAGGGTGTAGTTAACAAAGAACAAAGTTTATATAATTACAGCTCCTACTGGTTAAGCTTTTACTAAGGAAACTCTCAATCAACGCCAGAAACCTTTTTTAAAGTCAATCTGAGGCAGTATTACGGATTTGAAGTAGAAGTTTAGATTTGTTATTAGAATCTTTCCAAAGTACAAGCTTTTACTAAACAGAGGTACGAAGTCAAGTCTAAATAAAAAAGAGGAAGAAAGTTATAGCTCTGAAGAGAAGAAGAAGTCTCTAAGCTAAAGTTTACCTTGTCAATCTAGTCCAGAATGAAAGAGAGTGTATCACAATTCAGCAAACGAGAAAAGATTTCCCCTTTGTAAGTTTCCTTGGATAGGGCTCCTAAACTTTGTAGTAATTGGTAAAGCACGGGTGGTTAAGGTCTTGCCGGGGTTATCCTACATGTGAGTTTCCCTTATTGGCAGGATAAACTATTTTGGAAAATAGAAAGAATACTCTACAATTTTTTTCAGTATTTTAGCTCGATACGGATCGTTATTACCTTTATGAGAATAAGGGTCTTCTTCAACTTCTTCGATATATGTTAAAAAGCTTCTCTCTGCGCTGGAGTAAGGGTTCGAACCCTCGCATGCTGCTTGCTAAGACTGGTGATTTACTAACTCGGCTATACTCCATCAAGTACATCCTTGTTGTTTGCTTGGCTACCTTATTTCTTTTCTGTGAATCGCAATGTAAATGTAGAAGAGAAAACGAGTCTATTTCTTTCTATTTAAATAGAATATATTTTGATTAGTATTTAGTTGCACTAAAACTGGATATTAGCTCCCTATTCTTTAGAGTAAAAGCTTAGAGAGTAGTACCTATTAAGATTAAGACTAGTTTTAGTTACCTACAAAGCATTTATTTAAGATAAATCAGTAAATAACCCTTTATTATGGAGATTCCAATAGACAAGGAAGAGATCCGGGTGACTCCCAACTTAGGCTGGTTTATTAAAACTAGTGGATTTAGGCCCAAAAGTACTTACGGGGGTAAAGATTTTTTTGAACAACTATGAGTAGTCATTACACAGAAAAGGGCCCTCGAAAACGGCTGCCATTAGGAATTATTAAAAATACTGGTTTTGGTTTATAAAACTCTAATAAAGATACACAGGATTGCCTAGATTTGCTCTTTTTTTTATAAGAGATTTCGGCTGTTAGTATTCTTCTCCGGCATGTGTCCGTCCTGGTTTTTAGTATTCTTTGTTAATTGCATTCTAGCTTATATAGAATTACCCTGTGCTATATAATTAATTTTGTTATACCAGAAGGGATTTTAGATTATTGAACCATGAAGGTTTACCTTTGCCTTTTCGTTCTGTACGAAATTCTTTAAACTAGAGCTCCTTAGACTACGCATCCCTATTAGATACTCTTTGATAAGTGCCTGCAGCAAGTATTCGTGATTACTTTTAAGTCCCAACCCTGCCAGAGTAAAAAGACTCTAGAAGAATGGTATCCCTTTGAATTGAACTCATAGGAAGACAAATAATTCTCGAAAACCAAAAAAGTACTGCTCCAAGAGTTAAGAACAATTAACCCGCAGCTAAGTTCAGGGAAGTACTTCTTTTTTTTACATATAAAACTTTATACTTTTACTTCTAATTAAATGGACTATCCTACATAATTCCGGTAATGGAGAGACCAATGTACACTTTTAATTTATTTGTTTTAGTACCCTACATATGAAATGAAGCTTATTACTCTAAATATTTTAGAAGTTCGAGACTTTTTTATACCTTTTATACTAAGAATACAAAAGTGTTCCGTCTTTATTTAAATCGATTTGCCTACAAATATATAATTAATTCTTGCCAAGCTTGTTTATAGAACTCCTGTTGTATGGAAAACATCGCTCCTTTTAGTCTTCTGTAAATAAACGGCCCTCTTTATAAAATGTAAAAACCGGAGTAGTCCCTAATAAAAAAAAGGAGCTCTCTTAATCTTCTAAGAAAGAACCGACTTATGAAATGAAACAAGACACCCGCCCTTTTATAGGACTGTCCTTACTGAGCAGGAAAAAAGAGGTATCCCTAGTTGTCTAATACCATTCATTCAAAGTAAATAAAAACTCCATTACTACTTACGTTAATATTCAATTCTATACACTAAAAAATATGAGGTCTTTCTTTAAAAAGGGTTGCTTGCAAGGATATTCCAGAATAAAAGGTGAATTCTTAGTTATCTATTTATTTTATGGGGTATCCTGTATGAGAAGAGCTATCAGCGGATATAATGAAAGGCGAGTTTTGTCTGTTAAGTGTTACTTATAGTTACAACAAAGATATAAGGTCCTTTCCTTTGTTCTGAACCCTCCTAAATTACTCGGTACAAAAATTCTTACTAAAAACTAAAATACACCAATCCCTTGAATGTGTGTTAATCCTATTTCACTTCGCTATGTTATTACTTAATCACTTATAAGGTTACCTTTATAAAGATGAGTCTTTTTTTGTTTATAAAAAATAAATCTTTCCTGCATTAGCTGCTAAACCTTATAACAATTTTCTTGTATAAATTAACTTCCATAACTTTGGGGTATACAAATAGACTCTAGTAAAAGAGTCGATAAATCCTAATTTTTACACATTTTTTATAATGCTTTTATTCTTGCTTGCAATTCAGGATGAAGAATCCGGGTTACTTTATACTCTAAGAAAAAGTTCTCGAGCTTAGCTTGCCTCTTTATTACCCCTGAGTTAGTAAGTAAAATATATAATATCCATTCTGTTATCTAGAACTGAGGGAACCCCCTTATATTATAGGGAGTTTCCTATAAACTGACTCTTGTTTATTTTATTTAGAGATCTAACTGACTAACTTTTAATTAAAAAACTGGTTAGCTAACCCATAGTGGCCCCCTTTGGCTGCATTGCAAAAGCTTTTGTCACGAAGAAATAGCTTGAATTACTCTTTTGGAAGTGGGTAGCTAAAATTCTTTGTATCCTAAAAATTCGAATACTAAGATACTCCAAATTTTAGAGATAGGCTCCTTCTTTTTAGGTTTTATCTAACTTTTATACTAAAATAAGAATCCTTCTTTGGTCTTTCAAAATTGACTTAATTACTATAATTTATTAAATAAAAAAGATTTACCCCTTTTTATTTGAATTCATAGTTAAAGGCAAACCCTAAGCTGTAATCTGCACGCAGCCTAGAATAGTCTAGCTTATTTATTATACAAAAGGAGCCCTTATAATAATAAATGCGTATACACTTGGTTTTGAAATCACAAATATGATTTTTTAAAAACTTTGTAGGTAACTCCAAGCACATTCTTAAGATATGGCGATAATTTCTAGCATATCTCCTATTAAATAAAGAGAGGGGTAGGCCGTATAGTTAATAGCTATTCTTGGATCATAACGAGTAAGAATTAGCTATCAAAATCAAAGAATCACCGACGTTTGACGCTTACATTACTTATAGTAAATAAGAAAACTCTCTTTTAGTCTTTTTTAACTTACCCGCAGAATTTCTTAACTTTTAGTACTTGAATATATTTATACATAATTTAAGGAGAAGCCCTTATTTAATCTTATTTTACTGCTGCTGTAACTCAAAGGGAGAACGAGAAGGTCGTAAAGCCCTTTATTTTAGGAGCCCTCTTATGTAAATTTGCTTTTTAAGCTAATAGGGGGTAACAGAGAAACAGAGTTTCAGATGTAAAAAGTCGTACCTAATCTTTCCTTAAGTATCACTTTATAACAAGAAACTCTTAAAAATACTACGAAATTATCATAACTCAAACTTTTAGTTACTGAAGAAATCCTTCTAATGACTCCCCATTTTGTACTACAAAAATGTAAGAATTCGTGCTTATTTTTGCGTAAGTATAGGAGAGTCTCTCTGGTGGACCGTAGGCCAAGCTATTTCTCTATAAAAGAAGAGAAAGAAAAGAGTAGCTAATTTTGATAGAGTCTTTACTGGATTAAACAAAAGACTTAAACTGGGATTTACAAGCAATTACTACACAAGTGTATAAGGGAAAAACCTGTTTTAATACTACTTTATACTGGTTTTTCATAAGGATTCCAAAAAGTAACTTTTTTGTTTAGTTAACTCCTTGCTAGGATATCCTTAATTGTGTTAAGATTAAAAAAAGCATAGCGTTACTTTTGAGAAAGGTTTTTCTAAACAACTGTTACAAATAGAAAGAAACCCTTGGCAAAAATCCTAGGATTAAGAGAGTACCTAGTTCTTTTTCTTGCTGGACTAAATCTAAGGGAGTTTATCCTTTTTGAGAAGTACCTAATTTATTGTATCTTTAGTCTTCGATATGCCCATTCGAATGTAAATGTTGTTACTGAAGAATTACCGTGATGTTGAGACTTGCTTGGTACTATGTCTACAAAGAAAAAAGAGATGTCCATTAAGGTATCAAAAGAGGATCCTACTTTCGTAACACCAAATTATGCTCTGTATGGTTGTAAAACTTCATTCAACTGAATTCTTTTGCAGACGGCATACTGAGTAATTAATTATATTACTTACTGTTTTCTCAACTTTTCCCACTAAAACCTTTGTAAAGGCTAGTCCAAAAAATTATGAGATTTGTCACCTACTCTTTTTTATAAACTGTTACTAGTAAGAGGACTCAAACCCACTTATTCGTATGTCTTTTGATGGCACTCTTTCCCCGCGTGACAGATAATCAAGGGCTCAGTTGCCCCTAACAGTTGAGCGTTTTTCTTCCTTACGAAAGAGTTCTCTTTATTAAAATATTAGAAATGTAATATAGTATAATAGATTGATATTAGAGTTTTTATAGTGTTATAGTTTATCTGGAATCATAACTCTCTATTAGAAAGCGTAACAGAAATGTCTTATATAGAAAGCATATTAGCAATCTTGTAAAAGTATAGAACCTACCCTATATGAATATGAATGGTAACAAGAATCTAGAATGAATTTTTTTTAAGTAAAGTGGATTAATTGAAATGGAATGTCGTTGGTTACAGTCCCGTCATTTTAGTAATATGAGTTTAGAGTTTACTAGTATCCTGAATCAATAGTAACAAAGAATTGAGAGCACAAAAATGAGAAAAGAATAGCTTAGATAATAAACTTTGAATCTGACCCTCCATTTTCTATACATTCTCTCTGGTATTTAGTAGATGTCTTAGAGAGTACATTAACTTATGACAAAGAAAAGTACATCAACCCTGAATTTAGGTAGTGAATGCAGGTTCAAATCACAAAAATCGCTTACATATAGTCTTTACTTTCTCTGTGAATAGTGTAATCTCTTTCTTGTAGAGTCTAAAAGAGCTACCTAATCCTTCCCCAGATTTTATAAGTGATAGCGCCCGTCATTTAGATCAGAATCCGTTGGTTCAAATCGGCTTACTCTTAGTTCTTCCTTGCTCTACTTTTTCTTATTGTCTTTGAAATTGCAATTTCCTATTAATTAACTCCTGTTCCTATTAATTAACTCCTGTTCTTATGAGTCTATTGTATAAAATATTTAAGTAAAATATCAAGCTCAGAAATGGCTTCACCTTTCTCTGTTGTCCTATAGGAACTGGTAACTCCTAGAAGGAGACTCCGCATACAAATCTGGTTTCTAGTGCGTATCGATTCCCGAAACGAAGGCTTAATGGCTGGCTACCAATTTCCTTTTGTGGTGTGTTGATAGGCATGAGCGTTTTAGTTTCTCATTAGTGCTTTGCTGGATCAGAATAGAGTATAGTGTGTATTTACTTAGATTAGAGTTCTATTCTATTAGGATTTCTTTTTTGGAAGTTCCGGTGGAGTTTAGGCTTCCCCTCCCTTTCCTTTTTTTTTCAAGTTCTCTTAGACTCCGAGAAGATCTTTGTTTTAGAGCCTTGTATTTAGGAAAGTTGTAGCTCATAAGACTTTAAAGAAGGGTGTAGCAAGTATGAAGATTACTAAGAAGATGGCTATCAAGGTATAGATAAGGAGTCAAGTTCTCGGACAGTAAGAGGTCAATAAGAGTACAAAGTATGAAGCAGCTGGGTATAATTTGATAGTTAAAATGCTTTTATGAGTTATTCTAAGCACATTTTTCTAGTATCTAAATACTTTTAACTCTAAAGAAAGCAACCCCATTTTTGTAATATTTATTTAAGCGAGGACTCCGTAGAAATATATAAAGAGTTCCGAATTACTTAGGTAAGGGGATACCAAAATAATGATGTATAACTACTACATAAAAAAAGGATTCTTAATTCAATTGGGGTGATCTATCCGTTAGCAGGATATAACGCGATAAACTATTAGATAGCGGACCCTTTTTATCAAAGTAAACAACAAGGATAACCCTATAGATTAGGAAAATCTTAATTGCACAGATACTTTTTAGTTTATACAATGTATACAGAGTAAAGCCCTTATTATATGAACCTAGACTAACCAATAATTAACTGCAATATAATTACATTACGGGATTTCCAATAATATTAAGAGGAAAAGATATTACCTTTGTGACTTTAAGTTTAGGGAGATCATTACTACACATATATTGGTATAACATCTTAGAACATAAGAGAGACTCTACCAGCAGCATATACACAAGGTTCTGTATACTATTATACTGAAATTCCATGCAAAAGTAAGAATAATATATAATGAATTGTGTAAACAGGGCTTTACTACCATAATAAAACCGACAGGATAATCAAAAAGTTTTTGTATCTCTAAAACAATAAAACCAATAAGAAATATTTGCCTTGAGAAATGAGATAAAGAATCTTACAGCCAGCCGGTGTATTAGGAACTTGCTAGAGTTAGTAATTCATTGTAAATGCGTATTTTCCTCAAAGAGATCTCATGCAAGAAATTTGTACTTCAATCCTATGCTCTACTTCTTAGTTAGGGTCAAGGCTTATTTCTACACAAGAACGGGGTGCTCTTAATTTGAAAGAGATTCAAGCATAAGATTATACTAGATAATATTCATCTGAATCCTACCGTCCTACTCTATGTTACTTCATAGAATAAAAGGTGAACCCTCCTATTTATGAACAAGATAAGCATGCCAACCCTTTCTAATTCTATATCACTTTTTTCTTACACGACGAAATGAAGGGAGCGCATAAGAGGTTCATACTTGCGTACCTAGTGAGATCTCCAGAGAGGAATCGAGTGGTATACAAATAAAAGAGTTTCGGGTAGCTTAATAGAGGTATAAGAAGGACACCAGTTTATTAAGACTATACCCAGAGCTAAGATCTTCCCGCACACAAGGAGGGTCTAGTTATGGATAAATCATATTTTACTTTTAGTAAAAAGGGGTTGCAGTCATCTAAGTTTAGATAAAATGAAAGCAAAACTCTAAGTTCTCTATAAGAAATTAACGAAATACTCAGCCCATAACATCAGCATACATATGGTTTAAAACTTAGCATTTTCCGATTATATAAAATACTTGAGAATATTTGCCAGCTTTAGGTTCCGTAGGTTCCAACTGTCTTAGCTCACTTCTAGGACTCTAACCTCATTGCATGCAGTCCACTCCCCTACTTATATTGTTTATCCCCTTATTGTATCCCTCTAGAGCTGCAGTAAAGAAGATTGACTTATAATCTTTTCCTTAGACTACACCCCTTATTCTCATTCTTAAGGTTGTCCGTATTTAGTTCTAAAAAGGGGAAGTTATCTCATTAACTGTTATAATATAAAGTTTCTGGATTAATGGTCTACATAGGGTAGAAAAACAAACCTCTAACAATTTACTAAGCAATAAATTCCGAATAGATAGCTTTAACTAGATTGAAACTCGTTTATTACTGAAACCCCGGCTTATACTGTTTTTGTATCTAAACTCTACGCATAGAAATAGTAGGCGGACCTATGGGAGCATTTCCCTACACTTCAAACAGTATACTTATACTCTCGTCTGAGTTCTTTTGGGATAGATCGGAGCCTACTTGTTCTGACATGCAAAAATCCAAATCGAAAAAGGAGAAAACTGCTTTACTCTAAACCAGGACTCTTTCTAGTATCTTTTGAATCAATAAGATTTCTTTATTTGATTTGAGAAAACTAAACCTGTTCCAGAGAGATGAAATGCCAATGTAAACTACACTGTTTTTTCGCGGCATAATACCTAGAAAAGAAAGTCGTCGCGAGAGTCCTTAGGATTGGTAATTGGTTTGATTCTACATCTAGATTCAATTGGGGTAAACACTTTCTCACTAAGCTCCTAAGAAGTATCCTAATAAGAGAAAGAGAAGTGAATTACTCTAAAATAGGAGTATATTCATTTCGGTATATTTGGAAATACCGCTTTAATAAAAAAAGTATAGTCCTCTTTACTTGACATGGCTGTAGCTACTATAAATAAAAGGGACCCTTAACTATCCAAGGAATGCTCATATACCCTTTCAGTCTTAGTAAACTTCGGACTTGCCTTTAATTAAGAGACATGAATAACTTGGACAGCTTTCATCTAAGATATAAAAGTTCTCTTTTACTCAAATATATGAGACCTGAAACTCCTAAAAATATTATAAAGTAGTACGAAGTTTCCTAGGACAATAAAGGAAAACTATAGGAAAGGTAGAAACAATCCTTCTTTATTAGCCATAGAGAGACGTTTCATGTACTGACACTTGAGGAAGAGTTCTCGGAGAGCTAGCTTTATTAGTAAACAGAAGGGTGACATTCCAAATTTATACTTGTTTAAAGGATTCTTCTTTAATTCACAATATTGCAGAATTAGTAAACCAGTTTACCTGAAAGTGGAAAAGCGTGATCCTAACCTTTTTGCTCTTTTTGTTTGTTTGTTACGACAATCTTGTATAGAACCTTTTTCATCGCCTTTCCAACTGGAGTCTAGATTCCGGATGCTTTTCGAATATTACGCTTTGAATTCCAGTCAGATAGACATATTTTGAAATAGGGTACGGCTCTTATATAATAGAGTCTAGTATTTAGTAGGTATTGAAAAACTCTCAGTCAGCTAGTTAGAGATGGATCCTGATTGAATGAGTACTAGTTAGAGCAATCAAGCGTTGATATGTTAAGTAGGAAAAACCCCATACTAACTTGAATCAATAAAAAGCTATTAATGAAGTTTTCCAAACGACCATATTGGATAAGGTAATTTAACCTTAGTTTTTGATGTAATTTCTACCATATTCCAAAAGGGAACTTCTATATACGTAATTCCACTTTTCTTCTCAGGGACATAACTTTAAGAATCTCATGTAACACCCAGAATTCTAAGAGCTTCCCTAATAAAAGCTAAAGATTATTCACTTCTAATAGTAGAATATCGGTTACCCTAATTGAATTACCCATCTGATTATCCCAAGGAAGCCCCTGTCCCTAACAATTTGAAGTCGTCTTTATCAAGGAATAACTCACGAAGTCATTTCAAGAGCATAGTGCATTTTTAAAAATACTAGTAACACACGTGCGGGTAGTACATTTTTGATATCCATCTTAGTTCCTCCTTCTATCAACACGTAGAGAAGGGTCTCCTTAGAAAGGAATTTCCACCTAAGAATTTCATAATGTAAATAAATATGCTTGTAGCCCTTTGAATCCATGACTAGTACTAGCTTTTTCGCAAGGGACTAAGGAAAATCTCTCTATTATTGATGGAAGTTGCTCCTTTTTATTACCGGACTTCTAAAATGAATTGAGTTAAGAAGAATCCCCTCTTCATCTCTGCGGGCCTCTAGGAACTCGTGTATTAGAGAGGTCCCTACCGAGTATTTTACTAAGGAAACTCATGGATGTATTTTCTATTTTTGTAATATTTGTAAAGAACTTTTGTCAAGTCAAGCTGTCGATTAAGTTACAACAATTTTGTTTCATAGGATTTTACCGTCTAGTCAATTATACATAGAATGGGGAGTGGAACCTAAAGATATATACCATCAAGATTAATAAAAAAGGTAGCTAACAAGTGGGAACCTTAGATTGAAAACTTTGAGTTTGCCTTGTTTGGAATCCGGAGAAAAAAACTATCCTATTATTAAGTGTTCTTACCATCAGTACTACTAGACAAAAAAGATTATCAATCATACTCAATCTAGTTTTTTACTTGGAATATCTGCTTTCTTAACAGCTACACCTGTCTTTGGAGCTATACCTGCACTCTTTAAAGACCTTTGTCTTTTGGGGCTTATATAAGAATAACGGGTTTTCTGAGTGTGGGGTCTCTAGTCTATTGATTTGAAGCCCCTATTTAGCTACTTTCTATATTACATTATTAGTACTTTTGAAAGAGAGTTCTGCCTCGTTTCGTTGTAAGATATCCCTGTTTTGACTCTATGTTCCATGGTCTCTGACTGTAGTCGTGATATATTATTCTAACATTGATGAGCTTTAGTTTATCACTATAATAGTTTTTTCAAGTAGCATTTACACTAACTCCACAAACCAAAGCATGGTAAGAAAAGCTATTAGCAACTCAACTGGAGCCTTCTTGTCTTTACTTATATTTCAGTTTGAGTCAAATGCCCTCGAAAGGTTTTCTATATAAGAGATAGACTCAAAAATAGTAAATTGATTATTTTCACAGTGATCTTGATTCTAAAGAATTGCTAATTCTAAAAAATCGGCGTTTAGGATTTCCAGTTGTGACCAGATTTGCTTAGTAAGTGTTAGTTTAGTTACAAATTTCGTATCAAGAGATCCCATGAACTCTCAGCTTTGTCTAAAGTGTAGCTGCCCTCTTAATATTGCTTATTACTTTTCTACCTTACGCTTTTTGGGGTGGGAATCTGAACCCAGGAGACAAGAAATCTTTTTTATGTTTTACTAAACGGGTTTACTCTTATGATCGATAGGCATTGAAATAGAAGGGACCGATTAGTAATAAGTGAGGACCTATCGATTCTAATCTAAATATGCTGGGGATCTTTTATTATTCTAAAAAAAAGAAGTACCCTTGCAAATAGAAAAAGTGTACAAGAAGCTAATGTCTCCGAAGTTCAAATATACCAAAGAAGGAGCTCTTATTGATAAAGATTCCTTTCTGAGGGTTTTTTTAATTAAATAGAAATGAGTTCTAGTTATACATAAAAGTTACTAGAATTGGAAAAGGTATACTCTACAAGTTCAAAAGCGTGTTTTAGTGGTATAAAATGAAAAGAGTTTCCATACTTTCATATAACCCAGTTGTCGCTATCCCAGCAAAAGCTTCAACTCAAGAATTCTCCTAATTAAAAGAGAATATAAAAATTAGTAAATAGCACTGCTGCTTATTATAAAAGGATATCCTCTAATGATAACTTATAGCCGAATTATTCTTACTTAACTGCTCATAATGAGCAAAGTAAAAACCCAACACAAGCTTTAATTATTTAAAGACAAAGCCTAAAAAATCAGTATTCTCCTCTCCTAAAACCTAAATCGAATAACCCCAAGTGGTAAGTTAATAAAATGAATGTTAACATTGATAGTATCCCCAGTTCTGATTCATTTTATATAAGTTACGAGTGAGGAGTGGAGTTCCTCCAAAGTTATTTTCATCAGCTAAAACTTTAAAAGAAGGTTTAAAGAAACCTGAGGTAAAGGATAAAAAAGATAACCTTTTACATGCTATTACAGACTGTTTTCCAGAGTCTCTATACCTCAAAGAAAGCTATTGTTAGTTTAGCCTATGGCTACCAGAGTGCAGAACATATTAGCGGCAAAGGTTATAATCTCATCAAACTTTTTCGTAATACCTTAAGTCCGGGCAGAAGCAAGTGGCATATTTGTGCATTAAACTCCAGTATCCTTTCTTGAATTGAATGGACACCCGTATATATAGCAGCGAGACCTTACCTTACTTTATGCTGTGTTAGAACTGCCCGATTCAGTTTAAAGTTATAGCATAATAATGACAGTTAAACAAATCAAAAAAGCCGCGAGGCAGTGTAGATATTAAAGAAAACTTATATAGCGCAGGAGTATCCGGAACTCAAAATTGAGTACCCACGGACCCTTAGATTATATACTCTAACTAGAACCTCCGTGCTATTCAACTTTATAGATAAGTAAAAAAACTCTACTCTATATTCAAATATTTCTTAAAGAATCAGTCCCAAGATCCAAAATAACGGGAGCTGCCTTAATGAGGAAATTCCTACAGAGGTTCTAGGGGTATTGAACTCTTGTAAAAGGAGCAACTAACTTTCACTTTCAACTGTTGGAAAAAGTAGAACTCAGGCTTCCTCATTAGTAGGGGTAGGGCACAAAAAGTCCTGCATTTTTGACTCCTAGTAACTCGTCATAGCTAAACCTACCCCAGGATCAGTAGTTTAACAGTTCAAGTAAAAAAGGGTTTATACTAGTATATTTTTGCCCTTCCAACTAATGGGAAAGTCAACACAGAATGAAAAGTACTTCTTTATAGAATTTTATACTTAAAAACTCCATTGAAAGCTTACCGCTTACCTAATAGGAGACTTTCCGACAAAGAAATGGAGAAGCGACTCCTTCTTTAAATTAAGTACATCCTAGATATTCTCTTTATTATAAGTCTTTTTTTCTATATTAATTAAGAGATAAACTTGAAAACTAAAGGGGATACTTCCTTCTATTCTTACCTGTCTTTCCGCAAAACCCCCTTCTTTCCGTAAGGAGCTTCGTAGCTAGAACTTGTAACTGAACTGTGGAATAAACTTTCACAAGAGGTAGAAATTCTGTGAGTTTTTGTACTATTTGACGTCTCGTTCTGGACCTGTTTTGTATTCAATTATTTCCTAAATACTAACTCTAACTAGAATCCATTTTTCTATAAAGGGTAGAAAAAGGGTAGAAGGGGCTTCACTATTCTTTTCTTTTTTCCTTAGTATCCGACAAAAGACTTACGCGACATGACATGGATCTCATAACTAGACAGCATTTCCTAAACACTTGAGTTTCTTCATTTATTAGGAGGCTTTAATTAGTTAATCTAGCATAAGGCATCTCTGCGCTGAAATGGATAAAGACTCTCAATCTCAAGACACCCGGCAATACCTTCTTATTCTTAACTCTTACTATCGATAGGCAAAAAGTAGAATATCACGATTCCGCTGCACCCATGACTAAAAAAAAAGGGTATCCGACTTGTTTTTGCTTTGCTTAGGTTGTAAAATACCTAAAAAACATATAGAATTTTTCAGTATACAAAAATCGAATAAACCAAGCCATGTTAAAAGAGAATTCTGAAGAAATGGGGATATCGCAAGGAACTGAGATTTCATTTCTATTTCCTTTAAGTCTGAATACCGCTAGCTACGAGAGATGTCTGGTGGTCTGTTTTTATTGTTATGGAAGATCCATATTTAGTGGGAAACGTCCCTTTTTTGGAGATCAGGCTCCGCTGAATCGAACTTAAAGGATTCCTTTATTAAAGTGTATCTAATATTACTCTTATTTGCTAACTGCATATTACACAAGAGCTAGTTCCTTTTATCTTTATCTAGAGTTTTCGTCTTTTTAGAGTAGCTAATCCAGAGAGAAGAGTTATTACCGCTAATTGATAAGACATATTACTTCGACGCCTCTTTTCATAAAAAAGGCAATGTTTACTGAGGACTGGGGTTGTCACTATTCTACTAAGCCATTCACTTTCTCTATTTTATATACCCTGAGGAGATTGAAGCTCAGATATTTTCTGCTAAAGACCCTGTTTACTTTCAAAGGAACCCTATTTACGAAGCTGCCTAGTTGTACCTATCATCAAAATGAAGTAGAACTTATCCTAAAATGTCGCAAAAGCTAAAAACCAATACTAAATAGCACCGCTTTGCATGCAGCAAGTGGAGACCCCCTCCTTAAACAAAAGAAACCTTGTTCACTTCTCTCTAGCTAGAAAGACTTTCATAATCAACTAAAGACCTAAAAATTTGTTTGGGCTATGGAAATTCATCGTTCTTTACAGAAAGGGAATCACCGGGATCGAAGGCTCCGCACTACCTAGGAGTGTAAAATCTACCAGGTCAGTGTCTAAGAATCTCCTTGGACGAAAATTGGAAGGTCAAACTAGTACCACCTCTAGTCAGATTGGAAGCGTTTCTAATGAAGTTTAATACGAACTAGATATAGGAGATGCTTTGTTAAATTAGTCTCTCCATATTATACTATATCTTACCTGGGTATACCTTTGCAGTCGAAAAATTTTGTATTACTATCTATGCGGTTGCTAGTTTAGAGGTTAGGCTATAAAGTTCTAGGAAAGTAACTTGTTCTAATATTGAAAGGGGTGCTATGAACCCTCTCAAATTGTAAAAAAGACAAAATTCTATTGACATCTATGAAACCTTTCAGGAAAATAAGCAGGAAAAGCAGCAAGAAGAACAGCTTTTATATAAACCTTGGTGTATACTCTACCTATTCAGACACTAAAATAGAATAGTCAGGTTCACTCATCTTGAGTCAGGTAAGCCTCGCAATTAAGGCTATACTTGTAAATTACGCCAGCCGTTGGATTCATTTTAGTCCCTATTAAGCGCGAAAAGAGATTTTATTAATGTCCCGTATCTTATAACGATTCTGCGATCTTATGCCTTCGGTTCGGTTATCCCTGCCAAACGGTTCCTGTATCCTCTTGCAATCCTCAAATTCAAGGAAGAAACCATTTGTATTCTACTCCTCGTAGCGCTCCCAATTAGAATATAGGCTCCTTGCTTGTGGTATTTCTGGAATTACACTGTCTGTATCCTCTTTATTTTATTAGAATTCCTTATAGTAGTTTCAAGTCTCTTTCTTATTATTACTGTGTTCTTTTCAGGGGCTTTAGCATATTGGTTTTCCATTTTATGCCAAGTTAAAGTATCCTTACGAAGCCGGGCATCCTTGTGTCACACGCGGCACTCTTGAGGTTTGTAAAAAGGTGGGTCCTTAAAGAATTCTTTTATTCAGGGTAATAAACTGGGATGGGAAACCCTGCCAAGGTCAAAAAATCTCACTATTAACTTCATATTATTTTCTCTAAATATTATAAAAAAAGCTTTCTCCTTGGTACTGATGCCTAGTATTTCAACTCAAAAAGGTTCTAGTTACAGGGAACTCCTAGGCAGGGACTCCAAAGAAGAAGACTCCCCATAAGAGGATACAGACTACCACAGCTATCAAGGCTAAGAAAACAAGGATACATAAGATTCATATATCTCTGAACTTGAAGTAAAGGGACTCCCCTTACTAAATTTCTTATAGATTTAAGGAATTCGTTTTTTCTTTTAGTTAGCAAGAAGATCTCTTATATAGAGTACTCCCGCCCCGCGAAACCCTTAGTCTTTTTCATTTGCAGATATCTGGAAAAGGCTTCGGCAGTGCCCACACTTTAAGCCAAACTCAAACATATTCCATCAGTATGCATGAGCTGTATTAGACTTGAACTCGTGCGCGTACCCTCACTCAAAAGAGTCGATTAGCGAGAAAGACATGAGATTTATTAACAATTGTTGGGAAAGGGCTGAACGAAGAGAGGCTAAAGTCTTTATTTAGCAGTACGAGGTGGGAACAGGGCTTTTTCTAAGGTCAATTGGCAAAGTGTTCCTAAGAAAAGCGTGAATTTAGTATTATATATATATACGAGTTCTCTATAGTTAGCAGATAAGCAAGTGTATCCTATTGCCAGCTATAAGAGTGGGCGAATCTATTATTAGACTAACTTTTTGGAAAGAGATATTTAGACAGGAAGAATTTAAGGTATTTCAAATCACTTAATGTCATGAGTGGACCCGAACCCACGACCTTAGAAGGATATACTCGAGGGCGTGCCCTTATGCATGCCTAGGTGAAATATAAAAGCGGATCACAAACAACCAAAAACTTGTACTTTACGGTTGAGAATGAAGTAGTTTACAGGCTGCTGCTAGCCTTCCATCTTCAATATAGACAATTCTTATACAATATCCCGAGAATTTTCAGATTTACCCAAACTCAAGATAAGGAAGCGGCCCAGATACTAAATCCATTTCCATGGAAAAGTAAATCCCGATACCCAGCTACGGAATTTCAATTTCAAGAGAAGCTGCTAATATATATATATTCCATATAAACCTTTATTTATAAAGTTTACGGTCCTAGTCGGCTGTCCAAGAGTTGCGGTAATATATTGTTAAAAAAGACCTATCCTATAAGGGCTTAGTCAGTTGGCTGTATACAGCAAAGTTAGATATCTCTCAGTATTCGGAATCCATGCTTTTGGGGGGCGTACAAACTCTTATTAAGTTTAACGTACAAATTATCTTTTTAAATAGTTACAGAAGGTATAGCATAAGAAATTCCTATTAGATGAGACACAGTAACTTGTTTTCTCAGAGCACTTAGGAGCTCTTTCGTTTCTTAAAAAGGCCTCCATTACACTTTATTTAGAAGGATGTATCATATGCTTAAAAAAGCACTCAGTGTCCCCTTACTTTTTACCTTACTAGGATACAATCTCAGGTATTAGAAAAGAATGCCCATAGATGTTATTATGTTTTTGTCCTAAAACTTTAGAGAGAATTGCTGAGTTCTATTTTGGGTAAAGTGTAAAATTTTAGTTAGTTTATATTCTGTAATTGTAGTTAAGAAACAGCCGATCGACGATGACTTTTTGGGTTTATAAAACTAACTAAACTCGCATCACACTTGAATCCCGGGGTAAGTGTCACTAAGAATTTAGCTACCCAAAAGCGTCCCGCATTAGCTTTCTAATAGTTATCCTAGGCATATACAAGCTTTCTGGAATTATGGGGTAACTTCTCCCTCTTATAAAAAAAATATAAAAGAAGGTCTAATAGATATAGTGGGTAATTTCCTAAGAAGATAGGGGATTAGGTATACGGCAAGTCCAGGCTGAAAGAGGAGGGCTTGAGTAAGGTCCCTAGTACGGGGCTGCAGACTCATAAGAAACGTCCTCCAGCTAAGACTAAAGGTAATCAATTAGATTAAAAGCTAGAGAAGTTAAGAAGTTGTAGAGGTATTTACTCTTCTTGTTGATAATTGAACTAGCTAAAGAGGGAACTTTCCGATATAGCAAGGGTTATGATGGTATTGCATCTTCTCTTAAGAAGAAAATGCTATTCTTTATAGATTTACAAGGCTGTCCCAAGTGTAGCTCTATACTTAATTTTGGTGGTTACTATAATTTAATTCACAAGATTCCTTAATCTTTAAAGGGAGTAGTTTACTTCTCTTCCTTGACAGAGCCTTTCCCAGGGTATTCCGTGTTTGGGGGTAAGCAGATAAACCTATTTCTTTCTGTACTCTTAAGGGGGAATCTTAGTCTTACTCTTGTACCCTTGTTGTTAGTACCTATTGTGAAAGATTAATCATACACTACTATTCTCCACTGAAAGGCATCCGAAGGACTCCTGTAGTAATCATAGATAGTACAGTCATACTTATATACCCGAACTACTTCTTACTGACTTTCCTCATAGCTTGGACTTCTTCTCTACTCTTTTTGTGTATCCTTACTACATACTTGCAAGTTATTTCTCTTCCGTTCTCAAGCGGATTTACTCCTACGCAAACAAATTGCCCCTTTACCATATAAGAGTCTTTTAGGATGGCTTAGTAAAAACGTATTAAGTAGGAAAAACCGTATTCTCTAAGGGTACAAATATGGAAAGCGAAAGTCTTAATCTTAGAAAACGGGGCTCTTAGAACTTTTAAAGTTTTAGCATTGAGTACACAAGAGTCCTTTCCTAAAAAACAAAGTAAAAAGTTTTTGGATATTGTTACTGACTTGAATTACTAATAAATTCCGGATTTAACTTAGTTCTCGACAGATAGGGGACTCCTTTTAGAGGAACTTATACTACTTATAGCCACCGGAAATTAGATTACTATCGCTTAAGTATATATAAGTATCGTTATCAGGAAATTGGCTTTACTCTGATATAAAATCCACGAGATTCCCTAGTGTATCCTGCAGCATTGTATGTATGTCGATTTTGAAATTTTCTATTACTTTATAACAAGGAGTATTACCCGTGTTTTCTGGTTTTCTGATTGAAAGTCAGTTTTATTGGTACTTTGTATAAAAAGTTTATATTTTTATGAGTTGATAAATTTCAACGGGATTTATTAAAATAAATAATTTAAAGTCTTTATTCGTTTTAAAACAAAAAGGAAAGGTTAATTAATATGAAAGCAAGATTAGAGAAGCCCCCTTATTCGTTAAGACTTCTTATACTAGGTAGAATTTGGTTTTAGAGAAGGGGGTGAGTACTGGAAGAAATAAAAACACCTACGATACTCATGTTTTATGCATGAAGGATATTACTTTTTTTAGTTGAAGCTTGGTTAAATGCGATACATCTGCGACGGAGGGAGTTCCTCTTGGACTTGTTGAAAGAGACTCAGAAATGAAAATAACGGGCTCTCCCTTAAGGGTTTCCTATTTAGTTAAGCTACTATATTGTTTTTGCTTTACCTATTTTTATCCGGATTCTGTTCAACCTTAAAAAACCCGAGTATGTCTTGTTAGATTTCCAAACGTAACCGACGAAAGCTGTAAACTAAAATAAATTGATAGGATTGCTGAGTTGTCTCAGATAGTGGTGCTTGGGTTAGCAGGTAGAGCATTATACTTTAATTAAAGGCCGTAGAGGGTTCGAACCCCGACTATTATACTAGTACGGGGGGATGTTCGGATTAAGATATAGCATTAAGCAGGACTTTGAGTGAGTGGGATATCCATAAAGAATCCAGTTTAGATTGGTCGGTAAAAGGCTTTCCTTTTTCTTATAATGAAAGTAATGAAAAGTTTACTTTTTATATACGTAATTCCTTTCTTCTTGTCAGGGATATAACTTTGTAAAACTCCTAGCTTTAATAAGTAAAGGATACATGCAAGGATTTTCTCAAGACCTCTTATACGCTTAAGTTAAATACCTAAAAAAAACAATTATCTCTTATTTCAAGAATCCGTAAAAGTACCAGCATTCCCCTTGTTTATTAGAAAATTGTTTTAAAAGAGAAAGTAACTAACAATGAAATATTTACGAAAAACCTCACTTTGTATGAGCGAAACATTATAAAAATTTCTCAACCTACTAAAAAAAGACCCCTCAGAAACATTTTGGTATTCTGAACTTGGAAATGCTCTAAACTCAAAAGATATCACGCTTCTAGACTAGAGCTGACTTGATATTATAAGACATACAAACACCAAAAGCATTGCAACTTAAGCCCTTGGTTAGCAGGAAGAGTATTCTTAAGTACTTATAAAAGTATTGGTATACCTGATGTTAGAATCTATGTTTGAGGGTTCTCACAACTATGCTAGAAAGGAAACGTAATTAATAGAGATATAAAAAGGAAAAGGTATTAGTCAGCTTGAATTAGATATATCTTAAACGCACTCCTTACACTCACAAACTAGAAACTCGAGAGAAGGCTTTTCTTTACATATTTTATATGAGCTATAGTTTTTTAATGAATTCCATAGATGCCTTAACTAAAAAGAAGTGCAAATTAAAGGAAGAAATCGGATAATAAGGACTAAGCTGAGTATAACTCTAAGGATTCCTGTTTATAAGTTAAGCGTATATCAGTAATGTAAGGATAGAAAATGTGGCATCAGTATAAGTGTGTGTACTGATCGGATACGACCGTAGATAGTTGAGCTACTACTATGTAAAGTCCTTGGTAACCCTTCTCATTGGGAATTTAAATGATCTCCTAATTCCGATATAGAGCCCATACTGTAATAAACTCCTTAGACAAGCAGTAAAATTCACTAGAAATCAGCTAGATTTAAGAAACGTAACTGACTTAGATCTGGCATTGTATTTTGATGGTTAGATCATAACTCTCTTATCCGACATGACATAGGTTCAAATCGAGTGCTTTTCTTTTAAAACTAGCATATCCTTTCTTAGATAGAAAGCACTACTTATTGAGTCTGTGTTTCAATCTCATTAATCATAATCCTATTTCTAATTTTAAAGAACTCTTGAGTTAACAACTCAGAAGGCAGTGTAGATTAGCGAGGGTAAATAGGCAGATTTCGGAAGAAACAAAAAGTAAAGAAGTCTTATGACGAAAGCGTTAGTTCAAATATTATTGTAAAGAAAGTGGATCTTTATACTTGTAGCTTTCTTGTTGGACCTTTTTAAAAAGTATAGGTTGCAAACTTCATGAAAAAATTCTTTTGAAATGGACTGGTTCCCTTATTAAGCCAATTAAGTAAATTTTTTTTATATCAGCTTTTTAGGATACATAGAGTGTACTTATTATTTATATATGCTACCCGGCAACATAAAAGGAGTTCCAACTAATTCAAAATTGAATATTATGTCCTGTAATCCATAAAAGTCGAGTATCCTTACTCTCTGAAAAAAGCTCCACTTAGATATAGAATTATATGCTATTGTTTTTATTCGCAAGGTTTCTTCTACTACTAAGCTTCCTATTTTTGATCCAGAAGAAATCTATAATTATTCAAATTAGATGTCGTATAAAAAGAATTTGCAGTGTTACCTGACTTCATTTGTGAACTATCGATACTTAATAAACACGTGTATTTGTTTTCCAGGGGACTCCAGTGTAAAGGACAGTACCCTTTAACTTTAATAAGGTATGCGGTCCCGCTTTTCTTATAAATATGGATTCGTTTATGGAACAAGAAATGGTAAAGGAAATTCTTTCATTATGAAGAAAGATAAGATTGATTCTCTATTCCAAAATGAGTTCTGTACTGTAATACGTATTTAATCCAATTATTAGAAAACAAGTAACCTCGCTTTTAAATATAAAGATTTTTAGAAACCTCAGTACACGTTTCCTAGAAAGTTAAGACTCAGCCCTTTATGGGATTTCCTTGTGAATGGTTAAAAAAGAGTTCTATTCTGTGAGGAATTCAGATAAAGAGAGTTTAGTTATCACAACTCACAAATAGTTAGTTCCTATATTCCGGATACAAGGATTCCTTTTCCTTCTTCATTAAATACCACACCGTACGCGACCCAAATAGGATCTCTCAGGTTCTTTTTGCTTCTACTGAAGACTGAAGCGGTTACATCAATCGAGATTGACTAAGAATAAATCCGGATCTAGATTCCCTAGAGTATAAGTTCTCTAATTTTATCCATTTATAAGAAACATGCATAACGAGATTCTTTTACCCGATTAGTCAAGGGTATATTCTTACTAAGTCTAAGGTCTCCTCATCTGAAACTGAATCTTTTGCAAGTTTTTTTTCTTTATAGAAAAGAGATCAGTACGCTGTAGGTTACATATGCCTAAGACTACCGGGTTCGAATTGCATAAAAGTTCTACTATCTAGATTGATATTTTATATCCTCTTAGCACCCGTTTTCTAAACATTTTTACGCGCTTGTGATTTTCCACCACTACAAGTATTCCATAAATTAAACAGTAAAATAAGCATAATATATAAGAAAACTAACTAGAGCCGTCAAAACTTTCTTTAAGATTTATGCTATGTAAGTTATTTGGTTCTGACAATCCTCTTACTAAAGAGTTTTAGTTACTAGACTGAAACAATAGGAGAAAATCCCTCTGAGGCATTACCCGAGAATTAGGATAGGGATTTAAGAATAGAATACTATTAATTCTTCTATATAGTATAATATATTAAAAAAGGATGAATAATGGGAAAACATGTAGTATGACTTAGTATTGGTTAAAAAATAGATACAAACAGAGGACACAGCCTGGGTTATGGGAGTAACTATCCTCAGCTACTAAAGTAAAACATACTATTAATAAGATGAAGGTTACTATACTAAAGTAATTTCATTCTCATGTGTTGTATATAAACTTTGCTAGCTTACGAGCCTATTCCTATCGTCCGTTTTAAATTCAATTATGAATTAAAGAACATCCTGCCAAGCGCAAGTAATTCTTTTTTAAGAGATCTTCTAAATATGAAGATAAGAGTAATTTAGTGTCAGATCCTCATTGACTTATCGACTAAAATCCATATTGTAAACGAAAATAAACGAGCAATGGGTTTCTATGTATTCTAGCAATATTTGTCTATCTGCATTATTGTAAATAGAGTCTCTCCTATTATTTCAGGCAGAAGCTCCTCTTCGAAAAAGGTAATCGGGAGTTTAGTTTTGGTAATTCTAGCTTGAGTCCAGCTATTCTTTTTTAGGGGTAACATTGACAAGTCAAATCTTTTCTTTTACGACAGGGGTTATTTGATCCTGTGTTTATTATTAAATTACTATGATATATCTATAATCAAAGTAGCTACTTTTTAGAAGGAAACTTACTTATTTGTAGGTGTCTTAGAGAGTGCATTTATAATTATGACAACGAAAGTGACATCAATACTCAAATTAGGTTATGTACGAGGGTTCAAGTCGCAATGAGAGCTCCTTAAAATTCTTTGTTGAAGTTCTTCTTTATTATCTCTCTCTTCTCTTTATTTACTCACAACCTCTTGAGACCTAGAACTAGAAAAACCGGGATACAGATTACTTTAGGATTTTCTTATACTTGATCTACTGTCTTTAAGTTACACTCCTAAACCTCTAGAATTTAGACCCTAGGGAGACTCTTAATCTAGCGCTTACTCAATTCCTTATTTACCTAGTTATAACTAGGCCTAAAAAAGATATAAAAGAGCAACCCTTACTCATATATAAAAGCAGCTTTAAACAGGAATAATGGAAGACTTTTTACTTAATTACCTTCTCCGGAAAAAGGACTTTGATTCTTAACCTTGGAATTCTTGACCGGCTTATAGGAGCAGGAAAAATTAGCTTAGATATAAAATTTCTCATGATCCGAGCTAGAATATTCTCTATCAGCAACCTCTTTGTAACCCAACTCTTACATATCTATAACAGGAATTTCTATCCCGCTTCAGAGCTATAACAGAACACAGAGTACAGTAACACAGTAAGACATAAGTTCTATTCCCATTATTGGAAAAAAGCTTTTTTTTTTAATTAGTATTTGTAAACTTCCTTAGACTTATATAACTAACATTCCTGTTAAGGTTTTACTTTATCTGGAATAATCAGAAACTTGAAAGCATAGGAACGCAAAGCAACTCCTTAATGAATTTGTATCTAAAAGGCTGAGAATAAAGGAATACAGATTCCATAAATAAAGTGTTAAAGTGACTATCCGGAATGTCCTTTATCTTTGTTTATTATCCTTGTTTAAATACCCCTTAGTAAGTAAGCTGTTGATACATCTTTGAGGCTTATATAGAAATCAATATCACTCTTTCCTATGCTTTTAAAATCTCCTCACTAAGCCAGAAGTAAATGCTCTCAGTTATGTGAGTCTATTTAAATATTCTCTGTGATTCCCATCTCAAAGCTGGTATAGCCGAAATAAAATATAGATCAGGATGTTAAATCTGTTACCTCAATCCATCAAAATCTCCTAAGCCCCTTTCTTCAAAAGCTTACTTATTCATTGTTTTGTAGTTCTTCAAGCTGCAAGTGCTAAAGGCTTAATTATCCGCTTAATTGCGAATTTGTAAGCGAAGATTAAACATGACTGGATTCACGACTACTTTCTTTATACGCAAAGGCATTCCTGCTTTATCTGAGCTACTTGAGAAATTTCTTAATTCAGAACTACTAACAACTGCTACAGAAAAATTTATATGTATACCTATTTTACCATCACAGGATCCGTAATAATCTTAGAAATATGTAACTCTAGAATAAGCGAAACAATGATTCCTCTAAAAAAGGGGACTCCCTCACAGTGAAATTTAAGAGGACCTTCTACTCCTTGTCCCTGATAGGAAGCTTAGTACAACTCTTATAACACCGGGTTTATCCTATTTCATAATACTGTATGAGCCCCTTCTTATAGTAGTACTACAATTTCTACATTTTTTTAAAGTGTTTCTTCCTCTCCTTTTGATTTCGGCAGTTATATGTTATAGTAAATAAAGTGCTCCAATAAATGGACAAGTGTGGTACAAAAAAAAGAGTTACAGCCTTTTTGGGTAAAGTCATAAAAAGCAAGCAGGTTTATCTACAAAGAAAGTTGTGAAATTGCCCCCCTTTACTGGAAATTAGAAGATTTTCTTCGTTATCGAACAAAAAGCTCCAGTAAAAGATCATTAAACTAAAAAAATGAGATCCAGAGTAGACTATCTCTTTTTATCATTCTATACCTCACTCCAGACGGCGTTGTGTACCTTATTTCATTCACTTTATTGTATTCTCAAACTCTTTATGGGCACTTCAACCCAGCATTTTTAGAATTGCATAGCTATAAGGCGCTTCTCCGGAGGACTTTATTATTACTTTTAGTTTTTATAGCTTAAGCATAGGAACCCTATTTTTAATTGTAAAGAGAACATAAAACCAATTTCTGGGTATAAAAAAGAGCGCTAACTTTCAAATTTAGCTTAAACTCGATATCATGAGATTTAAGTCTCTACTTTCCACACCAATAGACTAGACAGCTTACTTATAAGTTTATGATTCTATTGGGTTTTTTCTCAGACTTTAATATATAAAGGAAGGGCTTAGGATTAAGGAAACCGAGTGGAGTGCGCTAAATATCCCAAAGACTCTATAAAAACTACATACCTTGTAACAATATAATTAAAGAAAGACGGATACAAACTTTGTTTTTTCTATAAATTGATTTTCAAAAGTTCAAATTAATTGCAGAAAGCCTTTACTTAATATGCTAACCCATGATTAGATAGGCATATACCTTAGAGTTCGTGAGGTTATGGTATAACAAGTCCATGGGCCGGGCCGTCCTTTACCCCTAGTTGATTTTCCCTAATTAGGTGCTTTAAAACCCTGTCAATAAAAAAAAGAAAACCTAGGTCCCTGGACACCAAGCTGTGTATGTAACACAGAGCTTCATAGGGTATTTATACTAAGAAAAAACTTGCTGTTTAAGTTAATTCTAGTGTATAGGTGCATCGCATAAGATCCTTTTTAAGTCGTTAAAGGATTCTCCTTTTGCAACAAGACTTCCTGATTAGAATATTAGAATTCGGTTCGTTAGCAGGTTTAGTGAAAGGTAAGAATCACAGTTTATAGGTTTTTTCTAGGAGTACTAAATTCCTGTTAGGTAGGACCTCGATCCTCGAGTCTGGATTTCGTTTAGAAAGAATTTTCTTACGTATCGCCTTTGCAGTAACATAGGATTAATCTTTTTACGATTATAGAGCGGAGAGGAAGGCCCTTAAATTCACAATATGGTTATTCAATTCCTGTTTTAATTTAAGCTAATAATTTTAGTAGGATAGGAAACCCCTTGTAAACTGATAGAAAAGAAAGGATATCCAACTTGATCAAGTACTATTTACTAAAAAGGCAGAGTACTTGGGTTATGTCTACACGAATTCAATCTTATTTTTGAAAAAAGCCAGTAAGTTTCTTAGAAGAGACTCAGCTTTATTAGGAGCCACCAAAATACTAGAAATAAATAAGAAAGTACAAAGACAAACAATTTTGGGTCGGGAGTCCCCCTTTTTTCTATTTATAATAAAGTGTAAATACGTTCCTTTTATTGCTGTTACATCTAAAAGGGCTTCAGCAAGACAGGGTATTTAAACCCGTGTTGGGCTGGGGAGCTTAAATAGTTAAGCAAGGTCTTCAAATTTTATAATAAGTAAGGCCCTTTCTGTTTGGAAATGTAAAGGAAGGCCCGGGCAATTCTAAGAGAAAGCTAAAAAGAAATGATTATCCTTTGTGGGGATTTGTGAAAGATTCCTTTTTGGTCTTTTAATTCTAAATTGGGTGTACTGGTCTTAAGTATTAAACCCGGTTCAAGTATAAAGTAGAATTGAGTCTTGGTTGCTTTTTACAGGCTGTGTAACTTTTAGAGTGTTGTATGCTTAGGACTTTTGAACCCCGAGCATACTTTCATTTCTGTCCTAGGTCTATCCCTTAGTTACCAGGCATCAGTCTCATTTCTTGGGTACCTTTAGAGTAGAAGCAAGGTTTAGGAATTAAAAATCAGACGAGTACTTAAGTTAGGGATCTCTCCGCTTAAAAGAGGAGGTTTATACTTATCAGTCGTACACACTGCCTCAAAAGCTTTCTCAGGAACGAGATGGGAACTCCACTTTAGACGACCCCCGTAGAGTATCCTTCTTTTCTTTTTTTGTCCTCTAACGGGATTCTACTGAAGTAAATAGTATTTTATTCTCTATACTCTGGTTACAAAGCCTTGAATAAATAGCAAGTTGTTCAACTATATTTCTCTTGTACGATCTTTTCAAGTTACCTCTATATAAATAGAGTGTACTCTCTTCCGAGATATCGCTATAATATATAGTAGTAAGGGTCTAAAGCCAGGACTAATTAATGTTATGGCGGGCTTTTCTCTTAGAGAAACTGGGTTTTAAAGGGAAATTTCAAAGCGGTTGGTTTAAGAAAAATTCAATTTGAGAAAGAATCGATAATATTGAACTACTTAATAAGTAATACAGCCTTAACATTCGTACAAAAAAGAGGGTTCAAATCTGTAAAGCTTTTCTTTTTTAATTTAACATATAAGAAATTCTGCGATACTCATTCTTGACTTAGTGCTTTTTCTATTTTATATACTTTATAAGCGAAAAAATAGAGTTTTCCCTATTCTAAGGAAAGATTTCCCTTTGTTAGTTTAAAGTTCTAAGGTAATTTATTAATAATTCATTCGAGATTATGTGCCACTAAATTAAGAATTTTGTAGAACCGGGAGAGTTCCTATTTCTATTTTAAGCAAGTCGATAAGGTATACAGAATAAGACAGGTATAACTTCATAAGCCCAATACTCTAGAAAGAAAGTGAAGGTCTAGCTGTTATAGGGATTCAAAAAATAGAGAATTCAAGTACAGCTCTAAAGACTAAGAAGAAGGTTCTTTTTCTAAAGAAAGGTCTATAGGGTATCAAGAAACAAGTCAAGGAATAGAGTTTTTTTTTAAAAGGGTAGGGGTAACAAGTAAGTGTAAGTGAGTCCTCTGGTTGGGAGACTCGGATGCCTTTGAAGGAGCCCATTAAAAAGTAGAATGGAAACTCTGAACCAGTGTATGGGGTCCTAAGTAAGTTCTTATTCTTAGAGAAACTTTAACAGGGAAATGCCTAGAGCTTAGTAAGGAAGTTCCTGAAGCCTGGTCTTATAAATGATTCAAGAATAGGAGTGCTCAAAATATTAAAAGGGCATTTTTACTTTCCAAATCTGCACAAGTAAATCCTAACGAGAAACTGGAGTCTCGTCTAGAAATAGTAAAGGTAGAGGGAATTCCAATAATGAAAAACTAAATATTAACTCCATAAGCTTTCAATGTACTCCCCTATTAGACTTCTTAACTAGTGATAAATGAAAGCATTTACAGTAACTTGTTGTTTGTTTGACTAAGGATTCCCTCTCCTCAACATTTCAAATTTCTTAAAATGTATAATAGAAAGGGATTTTGAAATGAATGTTGTAAGGGTCCTATTTCTGCTGAAGAATTAAGGGGTGTAACTTAGTAATAAAGGTGTTAGGTAATACAAAGAGTAAGACGACAACTTAAAGACTTGTAGAAAAGGTTTTGGGTATAGAGCCTTTATAATAGATATTGATAGATTCATAGAGTATAGATAACATGTTCCCTAAGAGATTTCTCTTTTCATAGGCTTATTAGAGTAGTTAGTTCTGGGTTTCTTTAGTTTGCTTCTTCGAAAAGGATTAACTTTTCTTTATATTGATGAATGACTCTACTTACTTTTAATAAAGAACCAGAAATTACCCTTTCTTTTATGCTTTTCATTCCAAGTGTTCCAATGGATATAATAGAAACTAACACCTTAGAATTTCCTTAAATTTCTAAAGTCTCTACTAGGAATTTACCAATCCTAAAAGAGAAAAGTTCATGCACTAAGATAGGACTCCTTTTTTATTAGTTTTAGTCTTTGAGTGGTCATACCGAGCCATTCTGTTAGGGAGATTTGAGGAGCTTCTTGTTCTACGTTATTATATATTCTTTTGTTTCTAGTCAATTTACTTTTCGGATATGCCGAGTTTTAATCAAAAAAATACTCATTCTAACCATTTCTTTTATTCAGATTCTTCCTTCTTGCTTTGCTCTCGCTTGAGATTTCCCCTTATTCTTCGTCTTAGTTCGTAAGGAGTAGAGCTTCAAAAATATAGGAAAGAAAATCTCTAGCTACTCTTGCTTTTTCCAAATTTATCAAGTGGAATTTGGGTCTTCAATCAATAGGGTTTAGGACTTACGTCTAAATATAAGATTGCTTTTCTATATCTCCCAATTTCTAGCTACTCAGATTGGAAAGATACAGTTTTTCTATCTAGAATAGGAAAATCGCCTCGTTCGGATAAATAACAAGATTTCGCGAATCTTGGTTAGTGCTTTTCCTTTCTGAGTTTTCAAATCCATTCTAAATGCTTTATTTATAGAACCCACTGAAAAGGAAGAACAGATGGCTACCACTTTCTTGAACGAAGGATATTCGTTTTGTATTCGCTTATAGATCAATTACTTACTTAGTTTTCATTTCTCTTTTTTTTGGATTCCTTATTCTGAGTCTTTGACTTCAAACTTCAAAGTATAGTCTTGTATTGCCAACCTTTCAAGGGAGATTCAGTCCTAGCTTTGAGTTAGAGATAGAAGGGCCTTTTGTTGAGTTTATAAGAAGTTTTGGCAAGAGAAGTAGATAGAGAGTTGTGGGTTTTCGCCAGGTATTCTTTTAAAGGTTACTGATTCACGAGACAAGGGTTTTAGTAATGAAGTCCCGTTTGAAAGAGAGAGAGAATTAAGAAGTTTCCTGTCAAAGTATAGAGATGGAGCTCTCAGGTAATCAGGTTTTCCTATTATCAGGCACTGCTTTACTAGATCAGGAGTTTGAAAGAGTAATTAAGAGAAATGAGTTTATTGAGATTGAGAAATGAAGTCAACTCTGATAGCTGGGCTTTCTAGTTCGAATGTCAAATAAAGTAAGACTTTTGCTGCTATATGAATCGTACTTTTTCAATTTCTTTTTGGTATCTACCCTAGTAAAAAGTCTTAAAAGCCTTTTCCTTGTATACGAATTCTATAAATTTCTTAAAATTTAGGTATAAAATGAGTGCCTTATGTTGGAGAATGCTCAAATTTTATTTGTCAGATTTCGACTAGGGTAAAATCAATAAAGTGCGTTTTAGCTAACAAATCCCGTTCAGTTAAAAAAAAAGTAGTCTAGCTAGACAGAAAACTAATAAAAACTCCTAAAACTCTTCTAAAAAGGATCCTTTTTATTGGAAAGTAAGAAGTTTCGAAGGAAAGGTTAGAGGTAGAGTAAGCCGGTTTTGCTCTTGTCAGGTACTCTTTTATAAGCGAGCAGGTTAACGAAACAGGGAATTAGGAAGAGTCAAATATGAAAGTAAGGAGGTAGGTGGATTTCACGGGGTTGGGTTCAGAGAGCTGAGTAGGTATAAACCGAGATAGACGGGTGAATCTCTTAAGAAAAAGGACTCAGATAAGAGAGGTTTGTAAGTAAGGGGTAGTATGTAGGAAATGAATAGATGAAAGTCAACAAGAGTAAGAGTTCTTGTAGGATTAGAACCCGTGTTTTATAGTGTTACTTTACTTCCGGTTTTCTTTTTATATTATAGATAAGGCTCAGGAACCTGTTTCCAGTGAAGAAAGTTCTTTCCTTTTTGTGGAGTGCTAGAAAAAGTATACTAATAGAAAAAGAAGAACTGCAATAAGATTAGGTATTCTTATTCAGGGATCAAAAGTAGAGGTTCTGCAACTAAAGTACATGAAATAGAGGTTAGGTCTAGATCTGAGGAAGCAGTTCAAGAAAAAAGTTAGGTCTTGTTTGAAAGAATCTGTATTCCCGTTTTATTAGTTTCTTGGGAAGTGCTTGGGTTTCAGGTAAAATGAAAAGAGGTATAGAACTCTTGGGTAATTTGCGGGCTTCCTATTCTCAAGGACTCCTTGATAGGTTAGCTAGACAAGTTGTCAAGGGATATGTATATAGATAGAAAGTAAGTCAGAAGAGGGTTAGTTCGTTGGGATTTGAGTTTCCGACAGGATTTCCGATTCTTAATTAAGAAGTCAGAGTGAATCCATAAAGATAAGGTAAGCAATTTGAAATAGAAAATATATATAGTAAATCCGGTGCTAGTTTAATAGGCAATAATATCTTACTGGGTACCGATGAGATTCTGAATAGTAACTTCGGTATTATTTACTTTCATTTGGGTTCCTATTTATGTTATGAGCTTTGATTGGAAATTCTTTCATTAAAGCAGCTACCCAGGGTTCTTGGTTTCCAATTCTAAATAAAGTAGCTGTGTAGTAGAAGAATTCAAAGGTTCTAATTACCTATAGAGTTAGTAAGATAGATTCCTGAATGAAGTTGTCTGCTTTTCTCTCTTAATAAGTCAACCTAGAATTCAAAGGTTTTCTAGGGCAATACCATAACCTACTGAAAGGATTCTATACCATCATATTAAGGAGAGTATTCTAGAGTCCCCTTCGCTTCTTAGATATAAATTTCCGTAATAGTATATATTTTCTATAGAATTGTAGCTTTGAAAGGAGAGGAGATATTCTTCTTGCCTTATGTCTTTATCAATATAGAGAATGGAAACCTAGGACGAATAAGAAGGTAATCTATCCTACCGAGTCAACTTTTAGTTTAGGAGGTTTTATTGCACTAGGTTTTTTTGATAGGGAAGGGTAATACACCCACAACCGAGACTGACCCCGCTGACTTAATTGGCTGACTTTTTTTTGCTTTTTAGTCCTCTTTGTCTTGGTACTATTCTACTATTCTTTGACTCACTTGCACTTTATTTAGTAGATTCTGTACCGACAATTCAGTTCCTAGCTGACAAGAAGATAGGACACCTTAAATGTTGACATTAGATACCATTCCTACCTATTGACAGGGGTTGGATAGGCTTGCTTAGAGATAGCAGCTTACAAGAAAGGTGGAGAGCTTGCCTTGGATTGAATGTTAGTTAGGAACTAAAAGTTAGGATGAGAAGGAGGAATACATCTGTTATTCGGTTTCCTTAATTCCTTAGGCTGGCTTAGGATTAGAGTCTGGTTAAGGGTTTCCTCAGCGGCCACCTTATAGTATAAGGGTCAAATCAAAAGTAAGAATTGAAAGGTTCTCCACTAAAATAAGGAATTTGAATTATCAAAAGTAAATTAGGTTTGACTCCTTTGCTTAGTTACTAAAGGTCCAAAAAGGTAGTCCTTGCAAGAGCATTTCTGTATATTGACTCACTCCTTTACATACAATACAAACAAGCAGGAGTTACAGAATTCCTAATAAGAATAAGTACAACAAGAAGACATGGACATGTTAATCAAGAAGCAGCACAGGCAGGCTTTAGCATGGACCTTCTTTAGCATTGACCTACCTTTTGGACATAGTTATTACAGTTTAGGAAGAACAAGTCAACTTGTCTTGGACCTCTAACTTGGGGATTGTACACATGTCCCAGTTCCCAGCTATCCCTTCGATCGAGCACCTGTCTTGGTCTTGATTGTACTCACCTTCTTTGCATTGACTGACTAAATAAGATTCCAACGGTTGAGATTGACTTATAAGAGCTTTCAGAGTTCCTTTAGTTTGTAGGTTCCAAGGATGAAGGGTGATTATGTTCCTTAAGCGTAGGATACTTAAGGTAAGAGTGGGGATTCCATTAAGTAAGGCTGACTTTCAAGGCATGATAGAGATTTATCGACTTTCATAGGCAGGCTGTCAAGGATAGTCTTTCTAAGAGAGTTCATTAAAAAACAGTTTCCAAGCAGCAAGTGCTTTCTTTCATTAAGACTATATAATCAATCGCATGGAATTTCAGGTTCACTTGGTTCATGTACCTTCAACTCTTAGACATTAACGTTAACCTTCTATCTTAGGCCTAATATTACTAACTAAGAATTCCTATATCTATATAATTAGTACTTTAGAACAAGAGTTACACTTTAGCTAGCTTATATTCTTTAGTAAAGAAAATCAATAGGTACTTCTAAACTATGAAAAGCTTCTTACTTAAAAACCTGAACTGATGAAAAGATCGAAGCTAAGAAATATCTGCTTCTGATTCCCCACTTTCTCAAATTGAAAACAAAAAGCATTTGAATTGAACTATGGGACTTTTTCCTAGGACATTAAAAACGGAAGCACTCTTGCATATCCGTAACAAAGCCCATTGTAAAATCTGCATGCAATTAGAGATCAGAAAGAACCTGTTAAAAGACCTTAAGACTTTTTTTACGTGTAAATGTATTAAAAAGTTCCTAGGTTTATCCCATATTTACCTAGTCAGATTCGGAACTGAGATTGCCCTGCTCTATCACCGGAAATTTCTAAATTACTGTCCTTATAAGAGTTCTACATCTTACTGGGAATTCATTTCTATGTAAGTGATTTAAATTCTTAACTATTCTGCTTTTTTAGACAACTCCCTTCTTTGCGTTTATTAAGGCATTACCTTTAGTTAAATTCTAAGAAAAAGGACTCTCTGTACAAGAAAGAAAAGGATCCGTAACTTTTTGTGGAATAATGTAAATGTTTTCTCCTTGTATTGGTCCATGAGTTTCGAGATGCAACGATCCTTGTTCGAGTTATAAAATCTTTACCTTTAGTATACGCCCTGTTAAGAAAAAAAATTTATAGTGATGTAGAATGAAATATCGAATTCCCCTACTCTTGGTGAATTTAAAACTCTTTACTTCGCTAAAAATCTTTCCTGGGCTAGGCTCTGTGTTTACCGAGAGTGGTTAACCAAAGGGGTTTCAATAAACAATAAATGCATTGCCTTGATATGGAAAAAGAGCCTCTTGTTATCCAGTATATCCCCCTGTATACTGAATACGTCTAGTAGAATATCCGTCACTATAAATTTCAAGGCCAACTTCTTAGATTATATACCTTTATGGATAGACTCCGTTTTAGCCCGCATACCTCAGTGAACTCTTTGAATCAAATAGATGCGTATTTAAATTCTGCTTTGAGAAGTGAGAGCTTCCATTAGGAAGATTCTACCCACTTAAGATTAACATATTAACGAGATTCTGCAGTTTGATCTTAGTGCTCTGCGTTTTCTTTCCTATTATTATAGAAATTTTGACTCGAAAAATTAATAAGGGATTCTTGTACATTGCATATTAGATTTTGGGTATCCAGTTTATTTTATGGGGATTCCCGGTTAGTAAACTTAGGACTCTCCTTATTTATTATGAAATTAGGGATCTATTATATATAATATAACACCTGCTTTATTGTTATAATTAAGGCTTTGTCCTTTAACTTTAAAAAGCTGTGTCATAAATATATGAATCAAAATTCTTTGAAGGAAGAGAATCTCATACTCGCTTTGACTTCAAGAATTCCTAAAGGCAGTCAATTTCTCACCGAAAAGCCCTAATTGATTGTAGCTCAGTAGGTAGTAAAGGGGGGAAATAGAACCCAATTTCTAAATAAGTATATACGGAATTCTTGGATTGAAGGGCACTTAAAGTGGGAACAAAATCCACTTAAATAGAATAAACTGTATGTGTATCTAATAGGAGCTGCACGAAGAAGAAAAAGAGGAGTCTTTCCCTGTCGTTTACAGAGTTGAGAAAGCTCACCCTACATATCCGTAAGTGCAACTCAATGGACCGGGGTATTTATTATGTTAAGAACTCTCACATCCTAACCTTTTCGCTATCATCCTTCCATTACCGAGATCTTGGCTATAGATAGAATGAGAACAGGACTTGAACTCATGACTTGAGATTAAAGAGAGTTCCGATCTAACCACAAGAAACAAGCCGAGGCCCCTAAGTTTACTTTCTTATATTATAGGTAAGAAAATAATACATTACATGACCAAAATCCCAAACTAATTAACCACTTATCAGAGATTATTAGCAAATAAAAGCTCCTAAACTTAAGAGACTGCAAAAGTACGTCTTCTAGTAGGACTCAAGCTTAAGTAAAGGGAGCCCTTATAAACGGAAAAAGAAATACTTAGGAATACCACTTAACTTACTGCGATAGCCAAAGAACCGCTTAATTGAAGATGCATCTTATAATTCCGGATCCGGAAAAACCTAAAAATCTTTTATAGAATTGAAAATTGAATTTGACAGGACTTACTTTATTGTTGTGATAATTTATAAGAGAGCCGATACCTGTTAACAAGCGAGGATATACCTAGTTGTCTATTGAATACAAAGCGGGGCTTTAAGTGTTAGTATCCAAGAGGTTCGGAAGCGTTCTAATAAGGTTCTATACTTCTAATTAATGTGAAGAAAGCCCTCTTAATCCTTTACGGTTATATTCTATTATATAGGGTTTCCGGCACTCTGGATTTAACCTAACCCGTTTTCAGGGTACAAACAAACCACAAAGTATCTTTGATTCTAAAAAGTTTTGTATTCGACCTCGGAACCACTTCCCTAAGCTTAAGTAAAACTACGAATACTCTTTATAAAATTGGAGTCACATAGGCAATCTTATAAAGCAGCAGCCCTTTTAAGAAAGCTTTCCTTGTTAATAAGTAATCCCATGAATTCTCGTAATAGGCTTCGTTTAGGGTAGAGAATCCAACTTAACGGTAAGCGGTAAATGTAATAAAGGAGCCTCGTTCTTTAATAACTGGGATACTTAACACAAGAGCTTTAGAAACTCCTTGTGATAAAGAAATATCTTGGGTTCTAGTATGATTGAGTAAGGATTCTCTTGTATAAAGGCAGCAACTGGACTTAAATATAGGATCTCAGAGTTCCCTTTTGAAAATACGGGGTGTTGAAGACTTGAACCCTCGAGATTTAGTTGAAATATTCTCTGCCTTAACCCCGATCCGGGACAGTCTTAGCTCTTATTTCTAATTTTCTTGAACCTTAACTATGTTACAAATAAGTAAGAATAGCTCATATCTAATCCTAATCTAAGAGAACAAAAATTCTTTCTGGTCTCCTACCTTCCTTATTATAAATTATAGCGTAAATTCCAAAAGTTCTTTTAATTAACACCTTTAAGGTACGACTAGCATTCAATATCTATATTTCAGTAACAACTAATTATCTCGAACTTATCCGGGGAGACTAGAGTAAGATAAAAACCTTGCTTGTAATACCACTATTCGGAGATTGAAGACATTTCGACTCGACTCAAGTTATAAGACAAATATGGGACTTGTTCTATTAGAAAAGCATATCTCAGTGAGTTGAGCCCTAATGTTTTGAGTTTTTATTAAATGTTAAAAGGGCCCTTTATTTGCTATTTGTGTACGGTATAGGGAATGAGCAGAGCTTCTCTAGTGCCATTAACTGGAAATTCCAGTCTTTTTTAGAATAGTTTTTTTCTTACAAATAGTTGCAGTTTACTTTATTTCGGAAATTGTACTCTAATTGTCTTTTTAGTTTTGTCCTAAACCTTTTTTTCTCAATAAGTGTCTCCCTTTAGTTAGCAACTTATTTCAGTAAAGGATTCCAAATTCTATTTTTTTTTGCATTCTAAACAGCAGCCCAAGTAATTCCGATCAAAAAGTTTCTCTAGCTGCATTGTAACTATATAAATAAACTAGGTGATAAGGTATTCAATTAAATACGATGGGACATGCACATGTTTTACAAAAAGGAGTTGAAGCCTCCTACTAAAAGAAAATATAATTAACCTTTTTATTTTATAGCCAATCCGGTACTTAATACTATTAGAATATTTCTTATTCTGCTATATTATTACTACTGAAAGTTATCAGATCCATATAAGCTTCAGGTACTTCTTTAGAATCAGACTTCTGTAAAGGTATACTCCAGACAATAAAAGAATCCGCGCCTCTTAAACCTTTCTAGTAAAATGTCTTATTCGGTCAATAAGTTTATACCCAGTATCTAGTTTGACAAAAAGTCAATCAAATAGGTATATGAGGAATGCAATTATATAAAGGTAAGCCCTTAACTGAATATTTTTTTGTCAAAGACAACCTCAACAAGAGAAATACGCGTAGTATCCAATTGACATAATTAATAGCTAATTTTTCCACAGGGAAGCTACATACTCTTTTTAGTATGCCGGACTAGTCTTCTCTACTTAAGATATAGTCTAATACAAAGTCCTTATGTAAAAGTAATATTAAAAAGAATTCATTTAAAAAGTTAAAGTGCAAGCCTAACTCTTGGTGTAGGTTCAAGAGCTTGGGCGATGGGTGTGGTACAATTACATACAGTAAAGGGGGTTACATTAACGAAGGTCCAAATTCCTTATAAAGGCAAAAACGGGATTGCCAGTGCTTCTTTATCCATTTCTATTTATTAAGCAAAGGCCTTAGGGCGTCTCTAGTATATCTTGCCCTTATACCGGAATTCTATACTGTTTATACTAAATAAAGTAGAGTGCGGATCCTACACCCAAAGGAGAGCTTTGAACAACTTCCTTTGAGAAAGATATTAATTTTTAAGGATATCAAGTTAGAATTCAGAGGATTAAAACAGTAGATCAATATAATAAAGGGAATCCCACGCCTATCCGAGCTCCTTTCTATAATATTTTTTTTAGTTAAATTCAGCGAACGCTTATATCACACGGTATATAATAATATAACTCTAGATTTCCCGTGGAAAGCTTGCAAGTAAATCCAGATAGTTTAACCAAAAAGACTAAAACCCTTATCTCAGGGGTTCAAGCCCTGTTAACTTTCATAACGTCAGACTTAGTTTCATTCTTTTTTTTATTATCCTGATACTCTTTTCTTTAATAGCAAAGGTATCACAATAACAAAGCTGGATACTACTTAATTTATACTGCTTAAATTGTTTCATCTTTTAGTCTTCACACTTCATTTCTTGCAACTCACAAACATAAACCTAGCAAAGATAGCTTAGAATTCCAATAGGTAAAGAGAGGGCCCCGAGGATTCGCCTTGGATAATGGAATCCAGAAAAAGAGGCTCTTTCATACACTTGAGCTAGATATATTATCTATCTTGAGCCGCTGGTTATTAGTAAGTTTGTCATCGATTTAGAAAGTAAGCTTTATATGCTGCTATACGACTCTGTAAGTATCCTGTTTACTTTTTTTGTCCTTGGGATTTTAATTGAGAATACTGGAGAATTCAAAGCCTAAGCTTAGCCAGTAGCAGAACTAAGGCTTTTCTTTTAAGTGGATATCCCCAATTAGTAAGAAAGTACTAGATATATATGAAGGAAACCAAGAAGCGACACGTCAGCTAAAGACTCCTGCTTTACTCTACATATGGTAAAGGGGATAAAAGCCAGGACCTTCTAGGAAAGTTTGCATTTAATATTTCAGTTGGGTCTTCTATTCACCTAAGTAATTTTCTGCTTCGAAACAATCTTACTATTATATAGTTTATACCTATACTATTCTGGCATTTGTATGGCTTATGAGAGCCTAAGACTAAATGTTCGTGAATAAAGAAACTTTTTAGTTCCTCTTTTATGTGATTTAATCAAAGAAGTAATGCAAAGCACCAAAAAAGAGAGAATAATTTATTTATCTCTTCCAAATTAAGGACGTGCTCTTTCCTCCTACTTCTAAATTAACTAGAAAATATAGACTATAATAAATAGTAAATCCGCGCCTCTTGCCGGAAATCTAAGTAGCTATTAATCTTTCTCTTAGAAACCCCGGAGCTTAACATTATAAAGTGTAAGGGGCTATAGGACTCATTTTTAGGTCTCCTGCTGTTTAACGAGATATTTAACTTAAGAAACTCTCTATACCAAACACGTGGGATACCTTAACCAATTATAGGCATGCCCGAGTTTGGGATTTAGCAGGATTACTTGACTCAATTTCTTGGCTTTTGAGCTACTATTGCTACATTTATAAAGAGCCCTTTGTTTGATCTAGTTTGAGAAACTCCCTTAATACAACCCGTAATTATATTAAAAAGGCAGTGTTGGGTCATTATTCCCCTAAATTCTTATACTAGGCAAGTAAGTATAAATAACATTTTAGTTGAGATCCCGTTACGTACTATGCTTGACCAGTAAGAAAATGTATGCTCTTGATTATGAACTTTGTTTTTATATTGTTGATACTTTCCTAATTAAATTCGTAAATTAAAACAACATTTATCTGGGAATTCATGTCAAGGAACCTTGCAACCTCTTTATTTTAAATAAAGGGAAATGCGCACTTTAAAGGCTTGCTCCTAGTTAAATCTGATCATGCCCTGTGCCGACTAGACATTGATGTGGTAGTCGTAAAGGCTGTCAGTATATATAGAAATTTTTTGAAACGTTACCGAAATTAGGCAAAACTCGAAACAAGGGAATTTTGTTAAAGGTATTATATGCTTGGTTGTAAGCCTGTAAGTGACACTCTTATATACCCTATACTCGACTCGCTGCTTTGGAAAAATAGATGTATGTAATTCTGAGAGCTTATTAAAATCCAAGTATAAAATATAAGTTTCAGAATTATAGTCAAGTAAATTGTAATAACCTCTTTTTACTAGTTTTTTTTTCTTTCGTACTTACAGAAAGGGTTTTGGTTTATGCTGTTAAGTTTGATTCATTTAATGAGTACGGGTCGACTTAATGCAAAGATAAGGATGTTGCTGATGTTCCTGTCCTATCATAGCAGTTCAACATCTTTTTAATCTTATACAATGGATAGTCTAATAGGGGGTCCTAGTATCTGATGATTGAGCATAAAATAGGAATACTTTACTTTAAGGGTTCAATCAAGTATTAACTCTTTCTTTACGTGACTATGTTATCTCCAGAAATCCTTCGTCTCTGTTTGAGATTTTTAAGTATTGGGCCCTTTTCAATTTCCAGCTTTAACCTGTTATTTGATTAAATAATAAATAGAAAAAAAAGGTCCAGCCGATCTCTAAGTATCCTCTGAGACTCAATTTCGGGTCAAGGTTCATCCATTATCGTGTATCCTTTCTTTCTTTAACTGGCGCAATAGCTTGAATTCAGTACAAATAGGGGTCATGCAGCTGTCTCTCTTCAGTTTTTGGTAGAAAAAACTATTAATTTACTACTAAATTTCATAAGAATTGCTTGTTAAATAAACTATATACATGTTTAGAATTAATATGAAATTTTACGTATAAGCCTAGCGGAGCATGATACAGACTCATTAGAATCTGCAAGGTAATTTAAAATGGTCAAGTATAGGCCCAATTAGTTAGGTTGAGTCAGCAGTTCTATTCTAAGTTTAATTGTCTAAAAGATAATTACAAAGCATACATCTTATAAATAAACTTGGATATTAAGGCAGTACTATCAGAGGAGAGTTATTCAATAACTAGAGAGGCTACCTTCAACACAAGTATGTAACTAATAAAAAAGGTAATACGAAAAAAGAGCTTAAACAAATTCCCTATTTTTTTGCCTAAAAGAAACTAAAGCTTAGGATACGCATTTCTTTTCTTTATTGTACGTACTACACAAAAGTCGCTTTAAGAGCTTGCTTTAGGGATATTGCCCCTACTTTGACTAAATTCGGCTACGTGCGGTTAAATTATGGACCAAACAAGAGTCCTCTTTACTCCTGGAATTCCTTTGATTTATTCTGAAGTAGTACTACTACTCTTAGTAAAACATTTGGAAGCTTCGTAGAAAGGAAAACGACTTTCATCTTTGTATTAAATAAATGACTTCAAATTGCTAACTTACTTAATAGTACACACGTACACCTTCTAAACACGGATCAAAGCTGAATTTGGAACTGGATTTAGTGCTTTTTAACTGGTTTAGTGAATAGAACTGAAACATATTCCACTTAACCTAAATGTATAATCTTCATTACTAGCCAGCCCTATTAAGACCTCAATAAAGAACACCCTGAAGTTAATTCGTTTACACACCTTTCTTTAAAAGACTCTTAAACAACTATAGGTCTATAATCCCCTCTCTTCTGAAAGAAATAGGAATACGTCTCATCTCTAAATCTAAAAACCTAGAAAAGATAAAACAAAAAGTAAGTAGGCTGTTCGAGAAGCAATCTAGTCAAGGATTTTCGAATTAAAGGGGCCCTTATTATATTAAAAATAAAGAGACCTGGAGGTTTCTACTTAGGAACCCTACAGCATTGTACTCTGCTCGACCCGAAAATCCTTGCTAGTAAAAAAGAGTATAAAGGAGTCAGAAGCTCCATTCTCTTCAAAGGAAGCCCGTTTCAAATAAAAATATCTAAACTCAATTGCGATACTGCTCTATTACTGGGCTTTACTTAATCTAACCGGGATTCTACCAGGCAAGGAGACCCACCTACAACACCTATTAGAAAAAACAATAAATAAACTAAACTAGCTGACCTCCTATTTTTAACAAATTTAGCTATCTATCTGGCTCAGTATTACCCTGAGAATACGGAACTTTGCGATATTTGCTTGGTATTTTTCTAGTAAGAATTAATTGTAAGACTTAAAAAAAAGGAAGAGACGCTACGGTGTAAGATGGGAACTTTCTATACACTTAACTTGTAATTCTGTGTGGATATGTTCGAAACTCTTAAACTCAGTACTTTATATACCTCGCCCTTAAGAGTCCGGATGTTTCTTGTGTGTAATTGAGTTAAATTTAAGAAAATTATTTTAGTTGTATCCCAGGAAATAAAGTATATAGAAAACTAGTCTAATTTGGTATATCTGGACCCCTATCATAAAAAGTTCTCTGCAAACTCCACGCAAACCAATGACCCTCCTTTTAGACTTTTTTACGGACTTGAAATTCCTAATGTAGCTAAAATCTAGGGCGATAACCCGAGCATAACCTAAAGCAGCTCTTTGCTAATGTCTTGATGCCCCTTTTTCCTTAATTTCTCCTTATCTAAGCATTCTGTACCTGTAGCTAACATGTTACTAAAATCCCCTAGATAATAGTGGTAAGGGTAATACCTCCTGCGCTTTTGTTCTTATCATTAAAGGAGGAGAGAAACTGAAGTGTAGCATGGGGTAAGTCATTATTCCCAACTGCAGCGGGGGCGAGTGAAGTAAAGTTGTTTTAGATAGTACCTACTTACACGCTATAGCCAACAACAAGAAAAAAAAAAGGGGCTTTCATTCTATTTCTATATCCATCCGAAATTCCTTTAGCTTCGGTTCTCTTATTCGTTAAACATCTTAGAATACAGTAACACTATAATACAAGGGTTCTAATCCCACTAATTTTTGACTTCATCTTAACTTACTCCTTATTCTTTATAACCAAGACTCCTTTCTTATTAGGCATGCTCTGATCTTTGTCAAATATTATCATAAGTTTATGACATATGGAATTTTACCTAACTAAACTGGTTAGCTAAGCTCCTACTAGGATTGTAAGCTTTATTTGGAACTAAAAAAGAAAGAAAAAGAATCTTTTGCAGTGCTATTAGACTTTATTGACCACGCGAATTAAATATCCTAAGAGAGAGTATAGAGTCCTTATTAGCCGTCTTCCAATGATAAATAAAGAGTCAGGCTTCGTTTACTAGGCTCGAACTCTGATTCTTCACTAAGGTATGTAGTAAGATTTATTTAAAAAGGAGATCCGCTTTTGATTATACTATCACTTGTAGGTAAGGACTACCAATTATATTTCATTTAAGTATATAAAAATGGAGTTAACTGAACAACGCCTATATGTAATACAAGAGTGTTAAATAGAACAAAATTCTAAGCCAATGTCCAACACAGGAGTCCTTATTAGCAAAGGATTCTATTTACTGAGATTCGATTCTGAGCTCCCTCTTCTAATTTACGGGAGAATCTTAATTATTATCTGATCTGGATAAAAAGGTTCCCCACAACAACCCAAACTCTTAAACCGTCTTTTCAAGTCATTTTTATTTTACTCTTAGGTTATACATAAGAGAGTTTTTCAAATAGTAAAGTACTTCTCCAGAAAAGGAGGGTCTAGCTAACATCACTACGCTAAGTGCATTTCCTAAGAGTTCTATTTGAGCTTATTTATAGGAATGAGATTTAGTAAAAGGTACTAATAAAAATATTGTATTCTATTTATTTAAAAAAAGATAGAGCGCAAAGCCTGGCAAAGAATAGAGAGTTTCTCCGCGAACTCCTGAAATAGAGTTTCGTTTTGGTAAAATAAGGAAATAAATACCCTAGTTAATAAGGGTCTCCTGCCTTTCCTCTTTATTCATTTCCTTTAGTCCCGAGTCTAAAACAATCAGAACCAATAAGAAAATCTCGAGAAGGAGTTAGATATTAGTCACTTTCTCCGGTCAAGAAAAGAAGTCTAGCTGGAGTCCTCAGGGGATCCTCTTTTCAATCTACCCAACGAGTATTGTGTATTTTTATTTATCAATAAGTGTATAATATATAAGAGAGTTTTTTCTTACTAGTAAAAACCCTTACCTATTTATTTACTAGACCTGCTCCCTTAAATACTTTTCCGCTTTCGTAGTGAACTAAGCTCTTGTTTTATACAGCTTTTATGGACATGCGCTGGGCCTTATAATCTAGCTTTTCGTTAGGTAAGAGATCCTATTTCTGTACTATAAAGGCATGCGGCTATAGACGCATTCAGTTGGAAGTTAGTGTGGAAGTTAGTGCTCAATAAAAGATAGAAAAAGATAGAACAAGAAGTTCTACTAAACATTTTTTCGGGGGTTTTCTCTGTAAAAAAAGGGGAAGAGTCTGTAATTTAAGATTCCTAAACACAATACCTATACCTTAGTAGTAATTACTCTTTCTTCTTTTTTAAGTGCTTGGTTGTTAACAATATAATAGTTAGTCACTTTTCACTATTTCAGTCATTGTGCATAGTTTTTGCTGGAATCCAGGGTCGGGGTCCGGTTACGAGAGCGTATTATTAATGAGGTTCTTTTTAGTAATATCTGGATGAACTTTATTTATATATTACAACGGATTTCGTAATCTTTAATAAAGGGTTTCAATGCATTGGATGCGTACTAGTTCTCAGGAGTAGGTAATAAAGTGAGTCATTTCAGCACATTTTGACTTTATATGAGGTTAAGGGGTTAGAACTGAAAACCTCGGGTTTGTTATAGTAAAATTACAGTTTTTGAGTACTTTATTTAAAAAAACTACACTGCGTTCTCGCTGAACTACTTTTCATCTTTCAATTTAAGTGAAACGTGAGCTTGATTGAAAAGGCGTTGGTTCGAATCTAATTATTCTAAATTTTCGAAAGTGGATTTGCTAACTTTAGTTAAAAGCGGGCTGTTTAATCTGTAAATCGTATAGATTAGCTTACTACTAAGTCACTAAGAACTAAGGGCGGAAGGCATTTAATCTTGTAAACTTATTGAGATTAAAAAGGGAAAAAGGCATGCAAACAAAAAGAAATAACCTATCAGTAAAAGAACATGATACCATTCTGTCTCAATAGAAGTAGCAAAAAGGATCAGAGGTAATAAAGTAGGTAAAGTGGTTACAGTCTTCAAGCTGTTCCTAAGATTGCTAGCTCCTATTCCAAGAGCTAAGGAAGAATGAATTCCACACAAGATTGTCAATACAAGAGTCCCTAAGATAATGTTTAAGCAATCCATTGCGAATCGATCAAATTGATAGATCGATTGTAGGATTGGGAAAGCAAATAAAAGGCAACTAATTTGAATAAACCAATGCCCTGCTAATTGTATGAGTAAAATCCTTGGCAAACAAAATGAGCTTAAAAAATACAATTCTAGCGTACCATTTTCTTTTTCATTTTTAAGAAAGTCTGTGGAAAGAAAGGAGAACAAGAGTGAGATCCAAATGAAACCTAAATGGAAATGGCATAAAAAGTTTTGTTCAAAACCAAGGATTAAAGGTATTATAACTATATATGACAGAAACAAGGAAAAACTGATGATTGGTGTGGAGGATAGAATTTGTTTATAATAGATTTTAAAAAGGGATTTTCTCATTTTTACCAACTATCTTAGTTTTCTTCTAACAATTAAGCGTTCCTTGTCGTGTACCGACTTTATTTACGAAATAAGGTACTCAATATAAATAAACGTCTGAACTTGAATTGAACTAAAACAAATTACTAATTGTAGTATTATCACAACACAATCCCTAACCCTTTTACTGAGGCTCCCCTGGATTCTAGTCAAATTGAATTTCTCTTTTTTGTGTATGTACAGTATACTTATTTAGAAAACCTATCATTATCAGAAGTGTATTATTAATTCATCGGATCGGTAAGGTAAAATGACTTACAACAGACATTATTGACAAAAGTAGTAATAGTACTCTACTCCTAAAGGAGCCTTCAATCCTTTCATCTCATCTTGCTTAAGGTTAATAAAGCACCGATAAAAAAAATACTGAGGTGGGGGTTCTTACTTAGTAAAAGTCGTTCTTACTGGCTTTTGTCCCAGTTATACTTATTTATATTATCATTACCCAAGCTTCTCTTGAAATATATCTAGACTATAAGCACATGAATACCCCGGAATCCTATTATCCAAAAAGCTTCTTATTTGTACAACTGGTATAATATTCTTCTTGTTTGGTATACTAAATAGCGAGTTTTTAAATCTCAGGGAAGTTTATGTTTTAAATTATCAAGAAGTTACAGAAACTGGGGACACGGGCCTCTCCTTATCCCCTTTTTGCTGTTAAGGGAAGGGAGCTTGAGAACTCTTTAGTTACACGTTTAGCTATAAGGGGTTTTTGCTAAACTCATTTATAGGTTCACTTTATATACTAGCCAAGCTCCAAAAAAGTATTTACGTATACCAGTAAATATAAGGTCGTAAGAGAAAAAAGGCTATTATCATGCTAGAGTTCTCCCTTTTTAGAAAGATATTTAGCGGATCTCTAAACCTTGAATTAAAAAAGCATTTTTTACTTTTGTGGGAGAGCTTGCCCCCAACTACTAACTTTATAAAAAGAGTGAATTAAGTATATTATTTTACAAAAAGGTATTCAATCTTACAAAAAAGAGCTTAGTAATTCTAAGATATTCTAGTAAACAATTAGGTATATAATAAAATAGATTCCTATTTCTTTAACTCGCAATCTTCCATTAGGATAGATGAAATCACTAAATCAAAAAATACAGAGTCCCGCTAAAACCTGAAGCTGAAAAACTTGGGTACAATATAATAGGTCTCTCTTTAGGAACTTTTTGACTACCAAGATTTTCCTATATTTGTTTATCTGACTCCCTTAACGATCTAAATGAAATTACAGGAATCCCAATAAGCTTAAACTCTTATTGAGGAGATTGACCCGGCTAATAAAAACCCAGTTATTAATCAAGATAAGCCCCTTTTGAGCTAGAGGTTGGAACTCATAAAACCCCCTTATCTTACTACTACTTATAGGAATGGAATCTCTTTAATAAAGAAATAGTTAAAATAGCTATCGAGTTACCCTTACATTCACGATTGAAAACTTGCTATTTCTACCTTGCAAAAAAAGAGTATGAAAAGCCCTTCGACACTGGCATATTCGTGCAAACAAATTCAGTTTGAAGCATATACAGATATCTCTTTGGCCTTAAGATTAGATTACTAGCCAACCAAGCATTGTGTACTCTTGCTTTACCTTGCTCTTATTCCACGGATTACTGTTTGGACATTGCTGTCATTTACATAGAGCCCGTAATTCTATCTAAAGCGGGTTTTATAGGTTTTGATTTCTCATTTCATAGTGGAAAAGTAGTAGTGTATCCGTATTTTTGACTCTTTACGCACCCACTTGTAGCGTAGCGAAAAAAGTTCTAAAATTTTATATTTATCCCTTCTTTTATTTAGGGAGATATGTTACCGGTAATTTGATTCAATCGGACACTTCCCTATGTATAGGTCATCTTCTTTGAGATGAGAAAGAGAGCATACGTTTTAGTTAATACCTAAGGAATAATTGCCTAAAAGAGGTCGATTAATTAGCTGATATATTTTCCAGGAGCTTTTATACAGTAGCAAAGGCACATAGAGAGTCAAACCATATTGGAATCTTGGTTCTAATGGAAATTTTTACTAGCTTTATAAACTGCGCCGATATATAATTTGGAGTCGTTTATCTAAGACTAAGAATCAGAAGTCATTTAGATTCTATTTACTCAAATGAATTCCTCGGATTTACTACTAAATCCAAACCCGGGGATCAACATAAGTCGAGAAACTTGTATACGCCTTCTGAATTCCCTAACCCCGCTCCTACTCAGGCTTAGCTACCAAATACCCAAAAGTAGATCCCAGTAAGCGACCCGTTTCATTTTCAAGTCAAAACCTTTGAGGAGTTATTTATTATTTTCATACCTGAAGTTCCATAGAGGATTACATAAGATATAATAGAAGAAGCTCCTAACCTCAGATTTATGCATCTATGAATTCCATTTCAATTTGTTATCTGCTCAAGCCCCTCTAATATCAAATTTTTAGTGTAGTAAACCAACCGGTCTCCTTATAGATGCTACCTTATTTTAACGAAATTTCTTAGATTTATAGCCCTCGTTCGGCTCTCAATTTCATTTTAGCGATGTCAGAGAGCAAACAAAAGTCTTTAATATTCAATTAAATAGAGAGATACTATAAGGCAACAAGACTAACCTAACAAAAGTCTTAGGGATTCAAATAACACCAGTGTTTTAGTTACTAGCTAGAGTGCCGTCAGTTTAGATACCTTTTTTTGTATCTAGTTTTACAAGTTGAATGTCCTAATACTAGGCTAAAGGCTCCCATTTTATTAATGCTTTCCAGATTTGCATATCCTTTAGTTAGGATAATATATACGTATATAATTTCAATTACTGCTCTTCAATCCTGTCGTGTTTTAATGGGTGTCGTTATTGTATAGCTGATACGCTATTTGCTTATAAAAGGTTATCTTTCAATATCTGGAGGGCTAAAACTTCTTAAACACGAAGAATGTTAGTATCTATATCTCATAAAGAGTAAAATCTCGCATAAACAAGGAACCTTTTAGATATTACTACTTTTTGCTTTTTCTTAGTACAGGTACTTGTGAGGCAGAAGTTGCTTTACTGCAAGAAGTCTAGAACTTAGGTCTAACCGAAATGGGTACCAAACGAACTAGAAATGCAAATACCGTAATAATTTCTTTTTTTAGTATCGTATAAAAGTTGTCGGTTGTAATATAGTTCAAATCATTATGTATTATGAGAGCCCCTTACCTTCATTTCTAGAAGTGTCAGACTTATCCTACTAAATATCTCCTATATTATCCCAGATAGGGGTGGTTCCAAGCGTATACCTCGTTCTAGTTCAGTAGTTTTCAATTATGTTCTATTAATGATACTTGACATTCTTAAATTAGTATCGTCCGGTCAGGAAGGGCCCTAATGCAAGTAAAAGGGTTTCCAGGACCCCGTCTTTTTTATAGTTCTAGTATATTAGATATTAGGTATAGAGTAGCTAAAAATCGAAAAAGTGATTTCGAGGAAAGCTTCAGATTTCAGAAAGTAAGGTATTTGTAATAAGGTATTTGTAAAAATAGGACTCGCAAAAGATTCTTGCTAGCCAAGGAATATCTGCTCCTTGTGCGGAAGAAATTATTCGCATTTTTGAAAGAATATACCAATTGCTTTGCTAAGGAAGTTTTCTCTAGAGCTACTTTTACTTAAAAGACATAGAAAAAAACATTTAAGTAATTTCTGGATTCTTATATACAACGAAAAGAAACCCTCTTTTCCTTTTGTTAAAAGGATCCCAGCAGCTATGTGACCTGATTGTCGTCCTAATGAGGTAGTCCTCCTTTCTGTCTAAAAAAGTAATTCCTCAAATTAAAAACTTGAATTAAGGAACGACGACCCCTGTTTTGACTTGTTACACAGCTAGGTGGTGCTATAGACAAAGGTACTTATTTGTAAATGAAACCCGAGGTTTGATATAATTTCATTATTCGAGAAGAAGTATAAGGAGATGGCAGTATCATAATCTTTTTCTGGTCTATCCTAACCAGTGTCGATAGATTGAGTTTATTACATAAAACTCCTTTGATAAATCTATATTGAAGAAAAGCAATTCAATAAGAAATTACAGAGTATTAAGGACCCCAACCTAGTAGAATTCACTATCACAGATAAAGAAAAACCCTTCCTAAAATAAATAGAGGGCCTTTCTCGTGCACTATATAGAGAATGAAAACCTCCCATGCATCACCCTGCCTATCAAAAAGTTATCTCTTTTCTTGATATAAAAACCGATCGCAATAAAATGCCCGCTATTTATCAGACAAATCCGTATCCGCTGATTTGAAGAGGGTTACTTCAAAAATTCTAGATCCACATTTGAGTTAGCACAAGTAGAATTGGGGGACCCTAGGAGCTTTAAGAAGTACCATATAATAAATACCAAATATAAAGTGCTAAAGTGTAGAATACTAACTAAAAGCTTTTCCGGATCATATCATACAAAAAGGATACTGCGCTTTCGGATAAACCCAAATTAGATTTATAAAAAGTAGAGAAACTTAGTAGGATCCTATCGCTAAAATGATCAATTTCTTAATCTTGATTTGGTGAGGAACGTAAAACCAGATCTACTCTTTTTCCCACAATTTAGATAAAAAAGGAGTAAGTATTTCCCCTTTCACTTTTTTCTTACCTTCGCGAAATAGGCTTATTTTACAATTGACTTTTTTTGGTTATAGGTGCCAGGGAGTATCCAGGACAGAAAACTCCTTACCTTATACTAATCATAATTTTCCTGTTCATTACAAACCAAATTGCTTATTCTAGGTCTTGTAACATTTATTACATACCCCAAGGGGAAGGTCATTTGAACTCTTTATTAAGCTGAAACTTCCTTCTTCCTTAGTCAGGACCGAATCCTCTTGTGGATCCCTTTATTTGGGAAATCCTACTTCCAGATACTATAATTAGCACCTTCTCAACAAGGCATGCTCTAGAAAATGAATCAGGACCCCTTCTCTATTAGGAATTAGAGCTCATACTTATACTTACTTTTTTCTAATAAGGAAAAAACTAGGATGTATTTTTAGCAGTACTTATGTTAGGTACCCTATATTAATTAGCATCTTGTAAAAGCTCTTTCTTACTCGCTGATTAGCTACCAGCTTTCCTAACCTTGCAAGCGCCCAACACTTCACCCTGTTCCTTCAGAGTTCCGTCAGCCAAGACAAGAAAAGAAAACTTGCCTTCGCTTCGTCCAAACCTTCCCATTGAAATGCATTCCACTCCAACTTTCCTAAGACCCAGATTCTTATTACTTCGGTTCGTACCTCTTTTTGTACTACCTAAGAACTAGAGCCCTCTTGAAAGCCTTACTCTCATAACCTCTCTTGTAAGTTTTCTGTAGCTTTACCCATCCCTCACTTTGTTCCAAAAATGAGTACTTTCTTACCTCTCTTACCTTTAGAGCTGTAACTAACATCTTCTTTTCGTGTATAAACTAACCTCTTCTCTTCACTGAGTCCAATCAACTCATCAGCCAATCTATCGCTATAAACCAATCCCAGAACTCAACCAAGCAAATCCTGAACCTGAACTCCCCGGAAAGCAACTTACCAAGAAGCCAATCATCAACTCCCCATCCTTGCTTAGCCAGCTATTAGTAACCCTACTTCCTTACTACTTACTAAACCTAAGAAAAACTAAGGAATGCCCTCAAGTCAAGAACAAGCCCTACTTGATTCCCCTTCTTTTCTTCTGTAACCTTGTTTTCTTAGTCTTCATAGCCTTACTCTATAGCCATACCAACTGCTTACCGACTTCTCTGTACCTTCTTTCATACTCAGAACTCTCTTATTTTGACTCAAAGCTAGACTCTCTACCTGTACTACCTGTACCCTACTCTCTATCATCATAGCTTTCTTCATCTCCAAACCTGCAACCCCAGGCTTAAGGCTGCACTGTTCTTCTACCTTTATTAAAATTGATCCTAACTTAGTACCCCTTTTGTTTCAATACTTAAGATCATAGCTATAAATGCCTCATTTAATATCCTACTAGAAGGATTACTAGTATCCATATAGTTAGCAAACAATAAAAGATAACTTACTACTTCAAAATGTTGTACAAAGCTATACAGGTTTTCACTCTGATACTCCTAGGCATAGCGTAGCCACGTGGTATACCTTTTTCAGTTTGTATTTTATACTTGTATACACGGGTTTACTCAACTTAGTTTTGCTTTATATACTTATCTTATACAGATTTCTCTCAAATTTCGTATCCGATTCATGAGATTCTCTTTTTACTAGATTGCCCCCGTTATTTCAAGAGCTTTTAGTCTCATTCTGTTGATAGCTATTGACTAAATTATACATCTTCTAAGAGCTATTGGTTAGAACAAAGAACTTAAAAAGCGGTTCAAGCCATCTTCTAATACAAAAAGATAAGCTTGTAATCTTTATAGAAGCTTATACTCCTAACCCAACCTGATACTCTTTTTGTAGGGGACACCCTTGTAGGCGGGCCTCTCTTGTTAAGATCTTATGCTGGATATTTTAAAACTATTGCTGAGAAACTACTCACAGGTAAAATAATTAAGGGTAGGGCACATAAAAATAGGTTTTATACCAGATGTTCCCATACTCTTTTTGACTCAAGGACTACTATTGAATATCGGTGAAAAAGAAGAACTTAATGGGGCTTTAGCACGGATATTGATTCAAGTTCGGAAATACATACAGAAAAGAATCCATATATAATTCACTTGAATCCGAATTCCTGGTAACTGCAGTATACCCCCTTGTTGGACAAAAGTGCTTAGAATTAACTAACCCTTTCGCCAACACGATTAGAGATTTCCCTTATCAAACTAAAAGGGGTTCCATCAATAGCGGCACAAGACCCAGTTTCTATTTATAAGGAGGAATTACTTCTTCTTGTTGGGGACTAAAAGGGCATGTACTTATGGGCTTGCACTCATTAGTGTAAGAAAAGCGCTTATAAAAAAGAAGATTCTTTGGATATATACCTTCTCAAATAAGAAAAAGGCTTATCATCTGATATCTGATAAGTATGGCAGGTTCTAACTCGTCTTTTTAATACCTTAAAAAATTCCTTGGATTAGAATTACGTGATTTATCTTAATTCATCTTACTCTTTTATAAAAGATATAGGTTTAAACGCATTTACACATATATTTAATAAGATAATCCCACAAACCTACAGTAAGAACTACTTAATAAAGAAAATTATCAGCGTATTTTATACCCTGTTATAGAGAAGCTTTCCTGTCGGCTTGTTCTAGGTCGGTTATAAAAATTCCGAATTAGTAAAATATCTATCCATATTTCCGCTTTTATATTATACCCTATCTATAAGTAGAATAGAATAGCTGTGCCCTTTTTGCGTTAATATTGACTATTATAGTTATTAATTATTTACTTTCTCCCGAAACTGGCTAGCTTGTCAAATTCCTAGTAGAAAAATAGGGATTCCCCGGAGTCACATTAATCTAATTTCTTAGAAAAACTGGTTATGAATAAGTATATAAAATCTACTTATATTGATTGGTAATTAGGAAACCGGGTTACTATAAAAAGGAGCTGGCCCTTGTTATTTACAAGCTGGTATTGGCAATATCCTGTCATAATTGAATTGCTAGCACGCAATAGCGTCTAATTTTGAGGATCTTACTCATTGTAGATATTGGTTCAGTTAGAAGACCTTTCAATACTCATTACCTCCGAGCTAGAACAGTAATCCAGGGCCCAGCAGTGGTTTGAATCCGCGAAATCCAGCTCCGATTTTAGGTTTTACAATTAAGACTTGTATTCTTTCCTGGCACAGTGTACTTCGACTCTTTTTCGGATTGGGTGTCCAGGCTTTAACTGATACTTTTCTTATGCGGATACTAAGCAAAGTGCTAAGCCTTAATATCCTGATCGTTTTTCGTCGCTTCTCCTGAAATGAGGGAAAACTGTGTTATAGTCATTACAAAAATATTAGGCTTCGACTTTGTATTTTGAATCAAGGACAGCTCAGGAAATTAGCATATCAATAAAAGCGGAGTTTTTAAGTAATAAATTAAGTAAATACTCTAGAATCCTAGATAAACGGGCATACGCCAAGTATATAGCTAGTTATCCTCTCTTTCCAGGAACCCCTAGCTGCCCCCTTATTCTATAATAACATATAAACCCCTGACCCTACCATAAAAAGTATTCATATAAAAGTTATGGTTTCTTTTTGGTATTTACTCGGGAGACTGCTTTTAGTCCCGAGAAATTGAAAACTTGTTCTACTATCTTTTTAGTATTTCCAAATAAAGTGAAACCGACTCTCTAATATAACTAGTACAACTGAAATACAAGAGGAGGGGACTTAAGACGGTGTTCTACCGATCTGAACTAAAAGCGTTTTTTTTAGTATTCATAAATAAGTATTCCGTAGTATAAAGTGCGCGTTAACAAAGAGTGGCAAATATATTCTATCTATATAAAAATACCACACTCCACGTCAGACATAACTGCTAGAGAGCCCCTTTGGTTTTGGTAAGAGTAGCCGACTTCGTAGGGTGCCACCTTTTGACGATCATCCATTTATTCATTTATTTTGCAACGCTAACCTTTCTTTCCACCCATTTTGAGTATTGCAAAGTTCATTTTAAAGTCAAATACTTCTACCACAGGAGTCTAAGGCTTTCAAACTGATTGATACGTATAATTAGCACTAAACTAGAATAGAATTTAGTGTAGAAGGCGTAGCGTATACTCTTTATTATAGAATTTCACTAGGCTATACCCCGCGCTCTCCTCTAGGAATTTCTTACTCGCAGAAGTGGAAACGTACTCAAAAATGCATATAAATTATTAGTTTATAATTTTATACAAGTCATTTAGGAACAAGAACAAGTCAAGTTTTCTGACCTGCTTTTTCATAGCAAGGGATTTGAGCAGGGTATTCAAAAAACAAGAATTGAAAAAAGTATAGTGGATTTGAAAGAGGGCCCATAAGTAAAGGAAAAAATAGTTTTTCCCCATAAAAGGAAGGCTTGTTTCTGTGTTTCCAGATAGTCCTAGCTCTAAAAGTATAGAAGTAACAACTAGTTTATCTTATATATGACTCGCTTCTAAAGAAAGAATTTTTACTTAAAGTTTATAGCAGCTCTAGGACTCTAATTCAGCTTCGGTCTGTAGCACTGGACTTGACCCTTTGTATGCTTATATCAAGAACTGATGCTTTACCAATTAATATATTCCATACTTGAGCGGGAATCCATTTGACTAAGTAAGACTCTCCTAAGGTTGAGTAGGTTGAGTTCCTGATACCTGGTATATATTTCCAAAAATGAGAAGAGAGATACTTCTTAACTGTTCTCATTCTTACCCTTACACGGAGCACTGCGAATAAAACAATAAACCTAAATTCAGGAAAGCAAGGCCCTCCCCGACTTTAACCTATGTCATGTCGGAAAAGAGAGCTCTGATCTAACCACAAGAAATTGAGGAGTTTTGGGTCGTACTAACTAAACTTATAAAGACACCTTGCTATCCCTCCACTAATCATTACATTAGGAAAAACTTCTTACTAGTTGACAAAGCAGACTGTCAGACAAAAAACAAAAACAATCCACTAGCTAATCCAATGGGGGTAATGAATACTATTATTTTATAAGTGATAAAAAATACCAGCAATTTAGATAACTTCAAAAGCGGCGGTAGGTTCGAGTCCTATAAGTCCCGTGAAAACTTCTCTTCTTATACTATATATTTAGCACCCGCCTTGGAGTTTGACTTTTTTAAGTTCCGATATTCAGTACAAATTATGTAACAAGTCTGTGTTCTGTGTCTAGCTATTCCTGTGGCCACTGTATAGTAAGAAGGTTTAGGACTTAGCAAATATAAAAGGTGTAAAGTAAACAGTTTTTTACGTCCGATTTCTATCATTAACAGCAGAAAGCTTATGCACAAGGTGAAGAGGGGAGCTCGGAGCTTAAGATATTTAAGGATTTATACACCTATCTAAGTGAATACTAAAATCTAAAACTAAAACAGTTCCTGACGAGACAAGAGGTATTTATGACAATTTTGTACTTAAGCATAAAACGATCCAGTTATTATTCCTACTGACCTGACTCAAGGAGCGGGTTCGAAGAATGCGGTATTAAGGGCACGATAAGGTAATAACGAAGGAACAACAAAAAGCAATAGTCAAGAATCCACTCGTACAATACCAACTTTCTAAGTCGAAGGATTTTAATTACAAGTATATTCTTTTTTTTATAGAATTTACTAACATTCCTGAGTGTGATGTCTAGCTTGTCTATAGATAGAGGCACATGGGGTATTATATAAAAAGAGCTCCTTCCTAATAGAAACCCTTCTTTTTAAGTTCTGTAAATGAATCTAAGGCATAGGTAAGGTATTCTATAAGAGGTTGATTCTTAGCTTTAGGTATACATTACTCCTATTATACTAAACTCGTAAGTTACGGCAGGAGTATAAAAATAAAGAGTATAAAAATAAAGAAAGAGCAAGGTACTTGAGGTTGGTTTTGGAATACCTAGAGACTTTGCGGAATCCTCCACTTTATAGAAAATTTTCAAGGAAAGCTAATATATTTTGGGGTGTATAGCTTCCGCTGTAGAGAGCTTTGGACTTTGAATCTAATGGCCATGGGTTCCAGTCGTAAAAGGCATGCTCTAGACTTCTGCTCTTTGCTCGCTAGTTGGCAATTAAAAGGAAACTGAATTCCTGGAGTTTTATAACAAGTCTAATTGTAGACCTTTCAATATAACTTTAGAAAAAATTCTTTAGTAGATAATACTGGTAGTCGTCTTTAGCTCATCTTTCATACTGGTCTTTCATACTCGATTTATAGTAAGTCATTGTTTTCAGTTCTTTTCCTAGCTCTCTTTTCTGATTGGTAAAGCACAGATTCGTTTTCCCTTTATTCAGGGGTTCAAGTCCTGTCATTGCTGGTAATCTGTTTGAATTGATTGGCTTATTTGGGAGTTAAGGATAGGATGAATTCTGGCTCGTTTTGCTTGGTTGCTTGTGATGGCAAGTGTAGCTTGTTTGTTAGAAGTGAGGGGAAGAAAGTGACGAGAAGAGTTTAGTTCTAGCTTTGAAGGGAAACTGAGCTGAGGAGTGAAAGATTTATGATTCATTTTTTGTTTTGTTGAGGCTCTTGCTTAAAAGAGGATATTCCCCTAAATCTCTAGTATTTCTAAGCAGTTTGTATCGATTTTTGTTATCTCATTAAGATTAATAAGCTGTTAGTTTATAAGCCCTCCGCAGAATTAAACTATGGGTACAACTTTTCAAGTAAACGGGGATCCGGTATAGAGTCCAGGCGTACTTAAGTAAATAAGAGGAATCCCATAGCGTTTTGTTTGTAACAACAGGGCTAGCTGGAATAAGAAGAGGCGCACACATTTTTTGGTTTCGAATACTTTTCCTTTTCAATCATTTAGCTATTTCACTAAGGAGGGTTCCGTAAACTTTGAGACTAAAGGAAGTTGCTTATAGTATAGAGCATTTAGGAATAACTTTAGGGACTTCGGACGTTTATATATATAAGGATTTCTATTTATTAAATAGCAACAAGCTTTTTATACAAGCAAGCCGAGCAAAGAAAGAGTTAGGTCTAAGATCCTCTTAGGTGTCGGGGCTATAGCACTCTAATATTCGGAACATTCTCGTTTAGATAATTAAGTTCCTCGCACACGCATATGGTTAAGTTATTTCAGGTCTGACTAATAAGAATTAAAATAAGCCCGCAAAGCAGTATTATCCTACCCAGTTCTATATTTGTTTCTTTTTTTATTCAAAAGTTTATTCTATTAGTTAGGGAGCCCTTGATAAGAGAAGAGGTCCGGGGTATAACAGAGAATTAGGAGCCTTTAAGGTAAGTTGATTTAGATTTAGGATTCGGGGTTACTCACTGGGAGAATTTTCTGGTAGGATATCTGCTTTTTGTCGAGAAGAACAGCGCAAAACTTTTTAAAGAAGAGAAGGGGATCCATGGATAGTAAGAGTTAATCCCTTCCAAATTGTGGTTTCATAAAGATAGTAGACTGAGAATGTGCACTGGGATTCCCTGTGTTACCTATATTAATATAGTATTTTTGGATTTTAATAAATCTGGGATTGCTATATTAAATTCACCCGGTTCTGAGGTATAACTTTTTTAAGTAAATGACACTTAATGATTCTCTTGACTTTCTTTTTTTAGATTGCAGAAACTTTTTCTTTTTGAGCCTTAAACCATCTTTTACTAGCAGGTTTTAACCCTTATTTCTGATTCAATCCAAGAAGGCAAAGCGCTGACTATCTTAATTTTTGTTTTTTGTATCTCCTAACAAGGGCCAACCTTCCTTACCAGAAAAATTCTTGAGTTCTTAGGCATTAGGGGCACCCAAATATAGTTTATAATTGCTAGTGCTAGCCTCATTATTCTTTTTTAAATTTACTTTACAAAGAATGTAAAATCTCTACTCTAATAGGTAGCATTTCCTTCTAAAGAGGAACTGGGTTAGAAAAAGTCTGTACAAAAAAGAAAAGTTTTATACTAGGAGCCTATTAATAGGTTCTTTTCGAAAAGCTACCCAGAAGCTTTCTTACACTATGCCCGAGTTATGGAAACAACAAAAATTTGTTTAACTGTAGGAATTTGAAAGTACTCGACTTTGCTTAACTTCCAGCTAGATAACGACCTGAACCCTCGACATGTCTGAAAATCGAGCCCCAATTAATAGAGTACAGGCATTTTTTCTTCTTGGGATCTCGGGCACACGGATGAGAGAGCAAGCAGTCAAGCTCCTACCTCATTCAACTGACCTGTAATTATGCTTTAAAAGCGTAAAAAAGAAGCTAGCAATCCTTATATTGGACGCAATATAAGAGTGAGAAAGAAGCTTCAGAGTCATCTTAGTTCTTGTATTACCGGAGCCAATCGCTTAAAAAATCTAGTGGTCTTTCAAATGGGCATTCTATCCTTGCTCTTTTCCTGCTAAAAGACTTTATTGTTATACTATTACTTCAGTTTACTTTTATATTAGAATCCTAAACTCAATTTCTCATCTGGTAAATCCCAAAGTATTCCGGCTATAGGGTGTCAGTGCAACTTAGACAGGAGTTTCTCTTGAGGCCCGCCCACTTTATATTTTGATATATGAATTTGTTTATTCATTTCTAATTAGCCTAATCAACTTCCTTTTATTAATTACCTAGTCTTTTTGAGTCCTAGTATCTGGGAGGATTGCCTTTACTAAAACTAAAAAATACTAATTAGAAAGCTAGCATTTACCGTCTTATACAAAGGAAATTGATTCAAAAAGAGATACATATATTAGAGATTCTAACTTACTTCCTTAACTAATCCTTTTTTATTCCTAACAACTCAGTAAAACAGAACTACACCCATTTTAAGGACTAGGACTCTCTTATTACTTTATTTATAAGACAAGCTACTATTACCTATATTAATATTTAAGAGAGAATCCCTTTCTATATTTACAATTTGTTGGTCGGCACTAAAAAGCAGGACTTTATAAACACAGGATTTCTTATATCTAGCAAGAGAAATTGATTCAGAAGCTTTCCTATAGAAGAGGGTGCTCTTAAGAATTATATATATATAGAGTTTTTTAATATACTGTGTATAGAGAACCCTATTTCCTTACGCCTTTTCTACCAGCATTAGGATTCTTTATCAATGAAATGGAGATTCCATTCAAATCTTGAGAGTATTTTTTATATAATATGGTAAGGGGCAAAGCTTCTATTAGGCTGGAATTGTGCTTCGCTTATGAATATTAGAACTCTTTGTTCAGGCATCTTTTTCTATTAGTGTTTCCTTAATTAACTAGGCAGGATAACCAAGCTAGCATGTCCGTCCGAAAGAAAAATACCTTTATATCTTTATATGGAGCTAGGATAGCTATGTTATTTACTGTTTTTTTAGGAACTTATTTATCCATTAGTTGCTAAAAGAGGGAGTTACCCAGCTCCATTATTGCTATCTTATATCAAGTAATTCATCTGTAGTGTATCTTTTTAATCCCTGGAGCCCTCTCTAATTACGAAGTGTAAAATTAGAAAAATATTTGTATTAAAGGATGCTGGTCTGTTGTAATGGACTCCATTAATAAGAAAGTCGGTTTTGAAAAACATATTTCGGAATATAAAGGATACCCCAGCAAAACCACAAATTCTTAAAAAATACGACCGAGGTACGCTTTTTGCCGTATAACTTAAGGAAAGGATTCTTATCAACTTTAGGGGGTTTAAGTCAGCTGCTTTAAGACTTTTCTTTATTAGTCAACGTTCGGTAAACCCATGTTACATATTAGACGGGATCACGGGTTCAAGTCGTATTCCCATTATATTCATAGCTAATATATCAGTTTTCTCATTTCTTCAATGTCCTACATTTTGGGAATGTTTCAGTTCGAAAGAGTGAGAATGGGCTCCCTCACTTTGCTTTTGATAAAGAGGGACCCCTATAAAGGAACCAATGACATTCGATAACTTGGTAGGGCTTGTTTGATTCAACGTAAAAAGAGATTCTACAGAGCTTTATCCTTCTAAGCATTTCCTATTATTAACTCCAAGCGCAAAAACTGTATGAAAGAGCAGAGAAGCCCAAAGAATTATGCTAGTACTAAAATAGAAATCACTTTATATCTCTTATATGTATAAAATTCGTGTAGTTTAGTTTAGAAATAGACTGTTGAATCCAACTTCTAATCATCTTACTTTTGTACACTTTAGCCGCTCTATATCTTAGAAGTGCAGGTATAACCCGAAACCTTATCAGTTAGGCACCAGTAGAAAGGGCTCTTTAATTAAGACGGAAAAAGGGGGTCTTTTAAAGTAATACAGGGTATCTTATAAAGGGTAGTTTATCCTTAAAGGCTGCACCTTTTTTTATTAAAGCTGCTAAATCTAGTAACACGGGAAACTCTGCTTAGACTTTTTAGAACCCCTTTATGTATACTTTGAAATTTCACAGAAATACTTTTTTGAACAAAAACCCTAGAATTAGGGATTTGAATTAGATACCTAGATAGGATTTAGAGGCTATTCTTTTCCTTCAAGACAGGGGACTCACTCTAACGAATACACTCGTATTTGAGATGCTGACAGCAATCCTGGTAGTCTTGCACTTGTAATACTCAGTTAAAAAAGGATAATTTAAAAAATCACCGGGGTATTAAAGGATCTCTTTTATTTATTGAGGACGTTTGTGTGTTTATTTTAGTGTATATTGTACGAGGTCGCCTCTGTGTGCGAAGTTATGTAACCAAAGGAATTTCTGACTTGTAAGGTATTAAGTGCTGAATTTCAAGATTCTTTCTTTTTAAAGGACTCCTGTGATCCAGCCTTTCCTTGAACTAGGTTAAACTAAGTGTATTCAATTTCTTTTATCTCCCTATCTAGGATTTAAGCATCCTTTTTACAATCAATCCCGACTTCTTGTGAAAGAGAGAAAAGGGTTTTAAGTACTAATTAGTCAAAGAGTCAGTATTCCGAAGTAAGCTGTAAAAGAAAAGGTGGGACTTTGCTTTGTCTATATATTTTATTAACCCGGGCTTCAAAGTCACTAATACTAAAAAACTCCTCAAATTTCTATTACTCGTTAAAAACTTATAATACTCAAAATTCTTATACAAGAAAGTTTGCCTTTGAATTTGATATAAATCCTCGTTTATTAGTACCCCATATTAAGGAATACGATAACTGCATTTAAAACTATTCAGAGTATCGAAAAGTAACAAAAGTTCTCATTTTTATGGGATTCTTTCATTGATTTCGGTGTGTCGGAATAATTATGTACCTCACAACTGCGTTTTGATCCTGTTTTTATTCTGATTATACCCTCGGTATAATGCTTATTAACTCCTACGTTAAACCTATTTTGATAATTGAACTTTAACGCAATACCTACGTGAACTAAAAAAAATACCGGTTTATATTTATATGGGGCTCTTAAACCTCAAAATGAATATAAAAATAGAACACTTTTCTTTCTTTATTATGTGATTACAGATAATATTTGAGTTCATTTCGTGAGGATCAGGTCTTATCCTTTTTATATAGCATTTTCGTTGCCCAAGAGAGCGCCTATTCGACCGGATTTGTACCTAACCAAGCCCTCCTTTCAGGTCAGGTTTGGTAAAACTATAAACATTTCTGGGAATTCACTTAATTTGTGGATATTACTGGATATCCTTAAAAAAGCTCCCCATTACTTCCCTTTCTAATTCTAGTTAAATTTATATAACTTATTAGATCCTCGCGTTAATATGAAATATTACTAGTGGATAGTACCTAAGTTCGACTGGTATCCTTGGGTATTGCTGAATCGTAATCTCTTAATAAAGACTTTATTTATTATATCTATTATAGAGAGAAATCCTTTTTAACAATAAATGAAAAAACTTTTATCGGGATACTCCTCTGGGCTTTTTTTGACATTCCTGAATTTACATATAGAATCATCCCACTTTAAGCCTTTTTATTGCTAGGAACACAGAATCTCTAATTAGTACGAGCATATCTTAAACTCTCTAAAAAGTTACTTGCTTAAAAGCCCCTGACTACTTCTGTTTAGTACAAAGAAACCCCTTTTTTAAAAAAGATTTTAAAGTCTTTATCAAACTCTAATAGGGGACGGAACTTATCTAATTACAAGTGTAAATTTCCCGGGACTAAGAAAAGTATTATAATTTACATAAGAAAGGCAAAAACCTAATTAAATCGAGAAAAAAACATGAAAAATGCATCTTATTTAGGATTCTTATTTGCTTTTTTTCCATTTTTTTTGTGTTTACTTTTTATATATAATAGATTATGTCATATCGTATTGAATGGTCTCCAATCCAATGAGGGAGTAGTAAATGTTTTTATTACTCTCCCGTAACTCGTTATAGTAAGTATTCACAGTTTGTGGAGTATTCGAGTGGTTAGAGCACCTGTTAATTAGACCGGATGTCAGAGGTTCAAGTTTCGAATTAAGAAAGCTCTCTAGAAAAAAGATGTATTCACTCTTTTGAATAGGCGAGTCTTTGAAATTAGAGGTTAATATAGGAGATCCGAAAACCTGTAAAAGAAGTTTAACAAGTACAGGCACATTTTACTAAGTCTAAACTTTAGTACATACTTATGTGGATTCAAAACTGTATACCAGGTAACTTCACAAGAACTCAATTTTTGCTAATTGCACTAACTATAAATTGAAAATTCCTTGCTTAATTAGAATTTATATGCTTTATGTAGTCAAGCTCTTAAAAAAGCATTGGATGTCGTCAGTAATAAAGGATTTCGATTTTTAGTGTAGTTATTCCGAGCTGAGGGAAACACCGCTTCTCCTTTTGCCTTTTACTAAAGTAGAATATAACTCTCAAAAGAATAAGCTCGTTTTGATATGATACTGTTAAAGTAAGTATAAACCTTATAGTTCACTGACCTTATCTCTTAGCTTACTTATCTAAACCAAAAATAGATTCCAGTTATATAGCAATGGATAGGTTCCTACCAGAATTAAGGAAAGACTCCCAACTGTACTAAATATAGAATACCAATTAGAAAGAGCGGGCAGACCTCTCTTTAAAATCTCTCAAAAGGATTTGTAGTTGTTTAAGTAAAAACAATAGGATAGCCTTTAAAACCTTAAATTTAATTTAAAAAGCTCCCTGTATACTATACCCAAATTGACTATCAAAAAAGAAGCTCGTTGATTCATGTATATAATTTATCAGGACTTACAAGGATAATATACGAATTTAGGAGTGCTAGACTGCGCCTATTTTGACAGTTATAGTAGGTCTCAAGTATTCGTAAATCCCCAATTACATATTCTAAATGGAAGTTCTTTCAAATTTACAAGAATCTTATAACCTAGCTAACTAGGAGTTCTCTTGTAACTATATTCAAAATTCGAATACCGAATTCGTAAAACTATCTGGCTTAGCTTTATTAGCGGACTCTTGCTTATTCTGAGTTTCGTCTCAAACTAGTATTTAGTAAATTCGAAATTCTTGGAAGAGTAAAAAACCTCCTTGCTTTTATTAGATACTAAACGGCTCGCTGAGTTTATCATAAAGAGTAAGAAAAAGGGTCAACTACCTTAAACGACTTGTGGCTTAAGTAGGACTTCAGCAGTCTGGAAAATATATACTAATAGGGTAATACTAATACATAATAATAGAATAAACTCCTATAACTATAGAAAATAATAAACAATAGCTATAATAAGTACAGGGATAGAGCTATGAAGAATAAGAGCTGTTAAGAAAAGACAAAGACTGATACAAAGCGGGGTCCAGGTTATAAGAAGGTTACAGCAAAAAACACAAGCATTTCTAAAAGCCTCGCATATTCCTACGCTCTCTTGCCTTAAAAGACTCTAAGGACTCCTGATTTATTTAATTTGAAAGGTTCTCAATTCTAGTTAAGAATTGGTAACTGCGGGGCTTTAATCTTAGAAGCCGAGTAAACTAATACTAAAACTCCTTGTCGAATACCGATCCTTGATGCAAAGGATTTCCCTTTAGAACCTTACTATTCTATTAATTATTCTGGCCATTACATACGGAACCCTTTAAACTATTATTGTTACTTTAAGTCTTCTGCATCTGGCTAAATTTCATAACTATAGGATTGACTTTTGGGGGTCAGTATCATTTGAATCATGTCTTCAGCTTTTAAAAACGAATCCGTGTAACCGTAAAATCCTAGTATGTGTTATACGCCTAAGTGCAAAATCACAGCAGTCAAAAACCTTATGAGTTCTTATGATCACATAAGATCCTAATCAAAAGGGCTTTTCATATATCAGATTTTAGGAAGCTTTGCACTACAAAAATCAGAATGTTTTCCAAAAGTTCGGTAGTCAAAAGATTCTCGGTAAGGTAAACTCCATATTCAAACGGGTTTAATAGTAGGACCTTAAATAAAGAACAAGAATCTTAAAGTGCGCTCTGCATTAGACGACTAAAAAGCAAGTAGGAACGCTTTGCTTTGTACCGACTATAATTGAAATTGACAAAAAAAGCATGTGTCTTTTTTAGCGAGACTAGAGCTATCTCATAAATTGTTTAGGCGGTAACTCTTTAACTCCCTTTTTATTTCCATGTGAGATACAGTTAACAGTCATAGAAATCCCTTTTCTTAAATTTGAATTCTAATTAGCTAGAAAAAGTAAAGCAAAACCAAAAAGGGAATTCTTAGTTGATTGATACTTTTCTTGAGTCCTACTTTTTTCTTAAAAAGAAAAAGGATTCTTATACTTTTTACAAGTGGATTCTTTGATAAGCAAGCCCTTCAAAACTCCTCCCTATACCCAGAGATAATTGTGAGAATCAGTTGACAAGACAGCACTTTTCTGTAGTACGCACCCAGGCGTGGCTTTTCATTTTAGGAATACATAGACTTGCTTAAAACATACTGAGAGGAAAATCATGGATAAAATGGATTTTAGTAGAACACTCTTCGGGAACCAAGGGGGCTGCACTAACGCTCTTTGTGAAAAGATAAGTCAACTCGAGAACACAAAAAGCTAAATATATAGTACGTAAAAGAAAGAAATGAAAAGTGAAAGTATCCAAATTGGGAGTTGTAAAATGTTAGTCTTAGGATCAGTAACCAAGAATTCCAGGTAGACAAAGAGTAAGGATCGCTGAAAGTAGTTTTTTCTTATAAGGGAAGGATTCAGTTGAGAAAGCTTTGCATGCTTTTATGTATAGGAGTTTGTAAGTAAAGCCTATTCAAAAAATGACTAGATTTCTTTACACACAACATCACCAGATTAAGCATATGATATAACGAGTTTCGGGCAATTATGTCTTCCAATGGATTTCCTGAAGAAGAGTCTTATGTTATGTTTGCTTCACTTTGTAAATTGCTCCGTGGTATAACATTTAATATTCATTCAATTTGAACCTATGACTTAAGTAGAATGATTAAGCTCGTCTTGAATATTCTCCCACTCCCAATGTAGTTAGTTAAAGTGAAGCAGTTATGACTGAGTTGCTAAACTGCTCTCAGGCGTTGCTTTATCATACTTGATCTACTAAAGTTGTGTTGCTGATAAGAATAAGAATTCCTTAGAACTTTGTTAGTAAAAGTGTTAGGACACGTAACTATTATAGAGTGTAATTCCTGGGGGGTGGTTCCCTTTTAAAAGGGGGTTTGGGGAGGTGAATACAAGTAGAGTTTTTGTTAATCACTTATATAAAACATTTTTGAACTTCCTTATAATTGGTAATTCATTTATTAAACGGGAATCTTTAGAATCTTTAATAATAGTAATATTCTCTTTAAGGGTGCTTTTCAGTACCAGAAATTTTTGTTTGCTATAAATGAGTATATTCGGACTTTTATCTCTTTTTTTGTTCTTGGCAAACACCTCAATCTAATCCGTTCTGAGTATCTCTGGGTTTATTCACGACTTAATAATCAAATTCTATAAAAGAAAGACTTACTATTTAAGGAATAAGGGCCTCAAATTAGGAGTAATCCCAAGTGAAATACTTGTATTTTATCAGGACTATAAGTCTAAGCGGAAGTTTGCCCACGTAATATTTGTATATTGATCCTGCTAGGCTTAGGAACTCCATGGTAACAAGACTGGAATGAACTACATTCATTCGTATAAAAACTCCCTTAAAACTCTAAATTTTTTAAACTAATAACAAGGAAAAATTCTTCTTAATTTGTACTGGTTTTTACTGTTTAGTAATTCCAAAGCACTTTAGATTTATTAGGCAATATTTATCGTGGATCCTTAGAGTAAGGCAGTACAGGGAAGACATACCTAGCTATCAAGAAGAAGACTAAGCTAATATAGAATATAGGTACGAAGGCAGGTAAGACAACTAATACAAGGGAAAAGAAGGGTATTATCAATTATGAGCTTATTTAGTAAAAAAACATGAGGAATAAGAAGCATTAGGTGGTTGTCTCTAACTCAAAGAGGTCGCGTTTAACGTGTAAAACGAGGAAAATCACTAGAAGAATATAGAAGAAATCCATCTCTCTGCGAACTCAGCGCCGGGTTTAAGGACTTTTGAAAAGCTTCTAAATAAATCCAAAATTTGACTTAAAGCATATGCACAAACAAGGAAAGAAAAACCCCTTTTCAGTTTGAAGACAATTCGAATTACTAGGATTTCTTCCAGCTAGGACTCTTCTAATGTATGAGTGTCCAGATCCAAAAAAAATTATCGATTCATAGATTTCGACTTTTGTCTTTTGCCAAGAATACAAGTACAATTAACGATCCATAAAGGAAACTAGAAAGAGTATACCCCAAATAAAGTATTCTAGAATTTAAAAGATTTTTATTAAGAGGCCCTGGTAGAGTACAGATCCTGTAATTTTCAAGTTTTGATTACTGAACAAGCATCCTATTTTTAGCGAGGGTGTATCCCGATCTTTATAGTTTTTATAAGCTTCAAGAATCGATATCTATTTAAATAAGAATGCTTTACTAATGATTATGGATACGCAAAAGTAGTTCTATTCTAAGGGGCTCTCCTACTCTATAAGAATTAGACTTCACTATATCAAAGTTTCTACTTTTTTAGTATCAACCGTCCTGCTAAGAAATTCTACCTACAAACGACCCCACGGCTTTTAATCGAAATTATTTACTTTATATTTTGAGATTTCTCCCTCTTAGAATAAGTAGGACTTTCCAGAACCTCAGGTTCCTTATGACTGAGCTTAACCCCAGTAAAAAGTCCTACTTTATATAAGTTGAATGCTGGGAAAACCCAAGATACATTACATGCTAGACTGCGCAGACTCCTATTTATTACTCCTTTGTAGGAAAGAACCCCTATCGAATGGAGTCTTTATACTTTATACCTTTGCTTAATCTTATACCAGGAAGTCTGCCAAAACACAACTGGACATCGTTTTAAAAGTCTAGTCTAGTACTTTTCACCTACATCCAGTAAATATAATGCTAAAAACCAGTTTCTCGCCGGGATAATCTTGCAAGAAACACTTTTTATATACACACTATTCTCGCTCGGAATTTTTTACTGTTGAAAAAGAGATGCTAAAGCCCGTATAAGCATTGGTACTTAAGCGGTTCGTATTACCTACCTGAATGCCCGGGAACCTCGTTTAGTCAGAGTAAAGTTTAAACCTTTCTTTATAGAAAATCCAGTTCCATTCTTATTAAGATCTCGAAGCCCTCTTTAGTAAAACGCGAGCTGATAAAAAGCAATTTTCGGTGTAAATAAATTAAATTACCTGTTTCATAAAAAAGACCTAACATCCGGGTTTTGTACGAAAAAAGGTTCCACTTTTATGTAATAAAACGGAATAATTTTATGCACCGGCTGTTGCTTCTTTAAAAGAGAGTTACGCGCTAGGAGAACCTTTTTTAATGCTAGTGAAACTCACGACAACTCATTAGCTTAGAGACTCTTCTTACTAACGATATACTAACTAAGCTGAAGAAATCCATTCTAGGGCTTTTCCGATGCTTATAATGCGCTACTCTTACGACTTTTTGGGGGGTTTTAGAGCGCCCGAGTCTAAAAAAATATAACAATAAGCTAATAAGATTTCCTTACGAGCTTTAACCTAGCACCCTAACTTTCTCAAGACAAGAAAGGGATCTACAACAATTGGTTTATTTATATAAAGCCCCTGTTCTCTTACCGGCCGGAAGCAGACAAGGCAGAACAGAAAATTAAAATGAAAGTATATTCCATTAATACTTGTTGAAAGGACGAAAGAAATCCTTGAAAGCTTTGCCAGAAACTCGTTCACTTTCCCCTTTTGCCCAGGCTTTCCTTAGGATTTCTCATTTGGATAGTAGTGCCAGAGGGATATTCCTTTAACTTTAATACAATTCTAAACAAGTCCAGTGGTATAATAACTAATAGAACAATTAAATAAACAACAACCACTATCGATATTTTTATTACTATCTAATACTAACTCTATAACTAAAAAGAATATCTATAAGACTAAAAGGCCCGAGAAGGGCTTACAAAGAGGGCATTTTCCTATGGGACAGTAAATAGATAAAGTACACAAATAGAATATAAGGAATTCTAAAACAGAGTAAATAAGGACTCTACAAGCTTCAAAAATCCTCACGCATCCTTTAAATAAAAAAGGGGTATGGATCCACACCGCATGTCTTTTTGACACCTCCGTATCTACCAATCTACCAAAGTAAGGAGTTTCTTTGGAAAAAGTAAAATCACTTAGGTAGAAAAATGCTGGGAATCCTTTAAGAATAAGACGTTGTATTATGACTGCTGAACAAAAGAAACTAAAGCGAGAGCTAGTTTACCAGGAAAAGGTTCGAATCGGGTATTCTTGGGCCAGGTAGATGATGGGTAACTCTTCTAAAAATAATGAGTCTGGGGTCCCGTAAACTTTTTGGAATCTTAAAGAAGACTCGAATTTAGTGCAAGTCAACTTAGCTATGCTATACGTGGGATGAGGGCTAACAGTACTTCTATTGATCTGTGATATATTTTTTTGAGAGTCCTTACCGGATGGTCTTGTGTCATTAGCGAAGGAAAGAAACTCTAATTTGATGAACAAAACGGCAATAAGGGAACACCCTACGAAGGCGGTGACTCTTAATGACAGGTTTAGTAAAGACAGGGCATTTCTCGGCACTTGAATCTTTGCATGCCGACTCTCTGGAATCAGTGCTTTACCACTTGTATATACTCTAAAGATCAGAAATGCTTACTTTCCAATAAACTATATTGCAAAGTACTCAGAATTCACTACTGATGTAGCATGCTTTTTTGGAGAACCCATAAATGAAATATGGGACACCCCTTTGCGATATACGAGATATTAGGAGAACAAATCAAATACAACCCACTTCATTCTACGTCATCACGTGGCTCTTCTTATGCCTTCTTTTTTTTTAATAGTGAATTCTTAAAGTGTTTCACAGGGTTTTATCGATATATGTTGGTAAAAAAATGCATACGGGTACGCAAGGCTTCATATTAATGTCGTGGAGTTTCAAGTAAAAGAATCCCTAGACTAGAACTTTTTTACTATAACAAGAAGACCAGGTCCAAGAGATCTACAGGTAAAAAGAGCGGAAGGATACCTGGGGATCAAGTGCTGGAGTTTCTTATTTATAGGTATTCCGAATTCTAAAACCTATTATATATATAATCAGGATTGCGAGACCCTTTCATTAAGAGAGATACCTTTTCTATGAGCCTTATCTTAGTATTGAGACCCCCTTTCCTAGTCTTTGTATTCTCTATCTGCACACCTTTCTCTCTCAATACCTAAACTCGTAGCTAGACTCTGTACTGTATCCTGATAGCTGCTACTGTACTACCTGTTTTAAAAGCTTACTATGTTATAATTTTTGCTAAAGTTCGCGCCCTCAATTCGAACTGTTGATCTTAGGGAGTACTCTGGTGCGGAGGAACTACGATTATACCTAACCCCCTTTTATAACAGGATATGAAATTTAAGTTGATATTTAAGCCAGTACCTTACGAAGATCGAAAACTGGTCTTATCCCAACTAGAAACTCCTGACAAGGGCACCTAGCACGCAAGTATTCTACCGAGAAAATAGATTAAAAAGCCCATTCCTTAGGTAAAAAGATATTCTTTCTTATATCAGATATGTGAGACCAAAGGCTAAAATCTCATTTATAAAATTTTAACTAAAAAATAATATAAGCAATTCCCTCACTTTAAAATTTGCATAGGTTATAGTTAATAACCCTTCTTTTAATAAATATAACTGCTAGGAAGTTCTGGTTTAATAGGTTAATGAGATATCAGAGTTCCGGGTACTAGATCTATCAGCATACTACAAACTTATACTATGTAAATATTTATTTATAAAGTGGTGCTATAGGAGTTTTTTATCAGTAAGTACCTTTTAGGTAATAAATTCCCTGTGAGTAAAGATTAGTAAAAAGAGGCCTCCTTTCCTAGTTATTCTTATTTTTCCGAGTAAACTCTTATAATAGGTCTTTCCAAAAAACAAAGTAAATAAAGAGATTTTCACTTTCATTCATTTAAATTTTAAGTCTTTGTAATAAAGAAGGAAGCTCTCAGAAAACCTTATTCATGAAATGGTGAGGCTAAAGAAAGGGGGAATCGCGTATATAAATAAAGACTTTTGATGGCTTTCATTACAAGTTCAAGGCAAACTTTTTGTCTTTGTATTATTAAAATTTGTAGGTGTATAGCTCAGTTGGGATAGCATAGGGTTTGAAGATAACGGACGCAGGTTCAAAGTAACCTTGATAAGACTCAGAAATAGACTATAGCCTAAAAATATAAAAAGAGCTTCGTTCGTGGTACTCCAATTAAGAGCCCGCGTATCCTTTGTAATTAGGAAAGTTTCTCCCAGTCGTAAGGTTTCCGTACGAAATATGAGTTTCTTCTTGTATTTAAGAATCCCTTTTACCTTACATAGACTCCAAAAGAGCTTGCCCGGCATTTTACTTCGCATTGCTGTGTCGAATACCCGATCAAGGAACTTGCTTTTTCCATAATTAGAATTAAGTAAGTTGCTAGTAAAAGCTATCATTTTTTGATAAATTGAAACAGTATGTGAATTTAACTATTACTCTAACCTAGACTTATTATATTAGCAGAGTATTCCCTATGAATTTTTGCTATAGTGCCAAATTTTATCTCTACTGTGATCCCAGGTTTCTCAACAAAGGAGACTTTGTTAGTCGCATAAGTATTTAAATTGCTAGTAATAAATATAAAAATAACCATCACTGAAACATCTTTCTGATGAGAAACTTTAATGTAAGTGGGGTTGTATGTACAACAAGGCGATCCCGTAGCGTGTATAAGATGCTCTAAACGAATAAAGTTAATATTGAATAATAGTTTAACTTTTACTAAAAGAAGTTCTTAGTAATGGGATTTTATAAACACGTATATATAAACTAACGGATCTGTAAACCTATAGTAACATCAAGTACTACTTTTCAGTCTGGTTATAGTTAGTACGACCCGCTTACCCTAGGCATTCGTACTTTTTCAGAAGTATTCGGGATAAGTTCCTATTTTCTATAAAGACTTATTATATTTCTAACTTTATCTGTTAACGGTACAATAACTCTACTGCCTTCAACCTAAAAAATATTCTAGTTCTTAGAAAGTTTGGTCAAGTAGCTATATTATAGTATGTTTCCCTTTCGTACAAAAAGAGCATACATATAGACTCGGGCCGGATTCAGACTCTATCTACACAGAAGTTGAGCGTTTCGTTAACTAGGATTAGGATAATTATATAATCTAGTTGATTAGCCCCATATAATATAATTTCTAGTTGAGCCTGGATTTGTCAGGGATACCTTATTAGATGGCTTTCTTCCGCCTTGACAGGGCCGGTGCTCTCACTATACAATCTATTGGGTTATGAATAAGATGTTTAAATTACTACACTATAGTGGCAAATAGATAAGAAATACTCTGTTCTGTAAAGAGAAGGAGAGAAAAGAAAAAGGAATTGACTTAACAGATGCAAGACCAACCGGCAGCCCAAAAGAGTGGATCCCCTATTTTTGTTTTTCAATAAAAACACGGGTTCCTTAGCAGTTCTCATTTAAGTCATAGGTAGTTAAAAAGGTTCTATTCTGTAATAGAGTATTTCTAGCGAAAGTGCATTTCCTAAAAAAATAAAGCACGATTTTCATGACTATGACGTTACTCGCCCGTAAGCTCCATATTCCTGTGCGCTTTACTATGCTACACTACAAGGGAACCCTTTTACAAGGTTAATAAGAGACGCCTTCTCCTTAGCTAATAGGTACTCCATAAGACAGATGTTGCTCCTTCTCGGTTGACAAAGAAGAACCTAACAGTGTTAGTAAAGTGTCGTTATCTCGGTCTGATTTCTTCTGTCATCACGCGTGATAAAATACGAATTTCTTCTTTATCTAGTTTAAAAACGGGATATATGGGAACAAAAAAAACATTGTTTTCAATAACCTACTTAAGACGAAAGTAGCTCCTCGGCTCAGGAAGTATAAATTGACTACAACTACACCGGAATCCCTACCTTCTATTAGTGCAGAGTTGCTATATATAAATGTAACAACAAAAAGAGTTATACTAGAATACTTAACTTTATTACCTATTTAAGTAAGATGCCGCTTAATAGTTGACGACATAAAGGATTGATATATGAATAAAAAAAGAGTCCTTCAAGAATTCAAGGAGATCCATCCATACCATAAGGGTATGCTCTAAAAGGAATACTGCTTATACGAGCTTCTAGTTTCTCAGATAGACTGAAGCTGTATAGAATTCATTAGTATTATATCTACACTTTTCCTTAAAGTTTCCTCGAATAAGATATTATTTTATTAGCTGGGTACAGGTACTTTTAGAAACTAAATGGGCTTTATCAAGGGTTTAGTTATTTCTATATTTATGACAGAGCTTCTCCTCTTTTTTTGCTTTGGAGTAATGTCCTGAAGCGGTTTCTTATAGTATATTTTAATTTTACAACAGATTCCTTACTAGATTATAGATTTATATAAGAGCCCAGAGCTAGCAAACTAAAAATCCTTTTCTGCGATATTTTCTTAAGGAGTTCTTTCTTCCCCTTTTTCCTATTATAGTTTTTACTAACCATATATAAAAGTGACACCTTCGGAATTGTTTTGTTTCTTTGAATAGAGAGTTTCCTTTCGTTTTATAAGTAAAAGACAGTGGTAACTAAGCAACTCAAGTAAATAGAATGCTTTAATTAGTTAACAAATTTCCTGTACAAAAAGTACAAAACGGAGATCACTTTTTGATCGTATAATAAAAGTGGAATCTTGCCATTGTTCTAACACCCAGCCTTAAATGCAGATATATCTTGCTTCCTTTCTTTCTTGAACGTTTGGAAATTCTATACAAGGACCGGGGTCCTCTTTTGTATGGGATATTCTTCGACTCGTAAGGTTTTTTATAGGAATTGACTCTCTTTAGCTTTAGGATTTGCCGACCTAAAAGAAAAGATTGTGTTGCTTGATCTCAAATATTCTGGAAACAGCTCTAGACCTTGATTCATGCTACTATATTAGTCCTAAAATTCTTATTGTTTGAAACTAAGGAACTCCGGGGAAGGGAAATACTTTTTGTTTTGAAAAGAAAGCGGAATAAGTAAAGGAGTCCATTCATTTCTGATTCGTGAGATTGCAATCCGTACAGTAAAAGTTGAATTGTTGGTTAACAAAACTATTTACTATGTTTCATGTTTACTCGATAGGTTTGATCTACCACCCCCGCAATGCCCCTAGTTTTGGGTTTTATATACTTGTATATTATATAATGGGTCCCCGTTTTACTCTTTTCAGAACGGCACACAGAATTTTAGTTATATTATAATGGAATCAAGAAACCATGTTACTTTTCTACTATTTGCGACTAAATCAATATAATTAGCGATACCAATACCTTCCCAAATAAATCTCGAATCCTCGATACAACAGCAAAAGAACAAGTATTTCCACTGTTAAGAGCACCAAGAAAAGGAGCTACATGGACTTGGTTCAACACCGGGAGCACATAGTAGAATGAGAACCCTTGCAAATGGAAGCCCTTTGTAGAATTGTGAGGGCTTTCCTATAAAGCGCCTTCTGTTTTTGCCGTAAAGCTCTTAAAAAGGCAGCAGGCAAAGTCGAGCCGAAGTAATTTGTTTACAGTAAAATATAATGGAAATAGAGAACTTAAGTAGGGAGTTGTTTTTCCCGTGTTTTTTGTTGTTTTCCGATCCCGTATAATGATAATAAAGATTGCGGAATAGAAAAAGGACCCGAGTCATTTTAAATTTTATCATTATATCTTAGCTTATACAATTAAAAGTAGTTCATTTTGATCTACAAGATTCCTTCATTTGGAATATGGTATAAGATTCAGAATTCCTATGAGTGAGGTAAAAAAAAGAAAGTAAAATAACAAAATTAGCCTTAGCTATCATTATCCGTCCTCAGAACTCGAGCTTCTGATTAAAGTCTAAATATTAATGCTATGAATGATAATATCTGTTCGAAAAACCGCTCCGGGAACTCTTATGTACTCCTTTTTACTCAGAAATACGGGGAATCTAAGCCTACTTTAGCAAACTCATGCACACTACTCTAAAGGGAGTTTATGATAGATAAATCTGAGCCTAGTAAACGCCGAGTAGAACATTTTTTAGTCAAAATAGGTCTTTGAACACTTAATAAGTTGCCCCTTTCCCATAACCCATACCCTTTGAGTATAAACAGGATTTTCCGTAACTTATCGGATCCGCTACATTTAAAGATCTCGTCGCTAAAGGTTGCATTTTGGAGTGTAAGTCCCTGCTTACCCGAAAATGAAATATTAGAATAAACTGACTTGCTAGGCACAGCGACTTCGTGTTACTATTCAAGCATGGAAAGCTTTTAAAAGGATACGCGCCTTAGCTAAATAGAGGATCCCTTATTTCATTTAAAACCCAATAGATCAAAAACAAATAGAAACAGTGCTCTCGATACAAAAATAAAAGATCTAGGGTACTTCTCTATCTTTACTTAGAAATAAATATAAGAAGCTTCCTAAAGAATAAAAAATTCCCAACTCTTTTGATATTTCAATACACTAACTGGTTAAAGATTTCTTAGTTGTATTTATTAATCTTACGTAACTTAAGAGTATTTCCTAGCCTAGGATTTTGAACAGGTAGTGTGTAGTATAGGGAAGAGTCCTAGTAAGGGGAAGGGAGCCCCCGTCTTCTGTAGCCTTGTACTTACTGCAGTCCTAATGTTACTCTTTTGTAGGTAAAGGTAGTACTTCACTTTCTTCATCAGGTGTTTTCCTTAGCTCTTCGTTAAGAGGCAATCCTAAGTACAAGCTCTGACCTTGCCTACTTTTTCCAGCTCTTGTGTCACTTAAATATTTGAAAGTAAAAAAGGGAATCTCAGTTGCTGATCTGAGTCTAAGGAAGGAATTTAGAAAAAGCATAAGTATATAAGAGAGAGAAAGAAAAAAGCTTAGCTAGTCCTAATCTTGGCCGTTGTTTTGAATATTAGAGATACTCTTTAAATAGGTTTGACTAAAGTCTTAGGATCTGATTTTAGCGAGTCAGAGTAATTAGGAAAACCCGGATTTTGACTTATTTACTATAATGAAAGATCAATTTGCCTGGTCAAGGGTTTTGTAGGGAGGATAAACCTTATCTGTAGTGCTTGGCTTAAAAGAAGGGGTTTTTGGGGGTATCTTGATTAGAATATTCATCTGTTTAGCTTGCAAATTATGGGAGTAAAAAACTCAGTTAAACCTAAAAAAGACTTTATTTTATATAGAACTCAAGGTGATAAATAGTAGCAAGTAAATTGATAGATATTTATGAAGCAAAAAGACTTCTATCTTAGGTGTGTTAAGCTCTTTTAGTATTCTTCGTTGCTTCTTTGCTTTTTTTAATAACTTCCTTATAAGAAAAGAGAGTGCTTATTCGTAAAAATGAAATAAGATACATAGTTTAAAGGGGTTCTATCTCATCTTTTGTACAGCTTAACACTAGTATTTTTTTAATCAAGTTAAGAATGTGGGGAACCAAAATAGGCTTCGTTTCCGTGGTAAGTGCTTAAAGAGTTTTCAAACAAGGGAGTATAGGATTCAGTGTTAGGGGTTGTTCAGAATTATTATTAGTCTCAGGGACTCCTTTTACTTTGATTTTGAAACTTCCAATGTGGTAACTAACGCTCTCAAGTACGTCCTCAGTTCAACGCGGGTAAAGTGAACCCTTTGCTCATTAAGAATACACCGGACTTACTACCTTGAAGCTAGCTGCCAGGATAGTGAATATATATATAATCTTAGGTATAACCCTACTTAATATCACATCACTTCAAAATATATAAGCGGGTAGTCCTGTGTAGATCGGGGGAACAGCTTCAAATATAAGTTAGATAGAGTAATTACTCAATTTACGTATAGATAAATTAGATTTTATTTTTTTTGCTTCGCGAGTGATGTAGCATTTGCATATTTTGAATAATGCTGAAGGTTCAAACCGAGCTATTTGGATCTTTCCTAGGTTAGCTCCTGATTTTGTAATAAAGCTAAGATCTTTCCTTTCCAATTAGACCTTCTGAAAGGGAACCCCTAATATTCTTTGCGAAAGTAGTATTTCCTATATTTTATGATTCCAATACTAAAATGCATTCCTTGGAATCAAAGTCAATTTATGCAAGAGGATAAGGGAACCTGTAAAAGATAACCAACACAAAAGAATAGTTGGAAAAAGCGCTTTCAAGTACTTTCATTTATGATAATTCAAAAACTCAAATTGCTTTGTTGAATTCACGGAACTCTCGATACTCGCTATTTTCTAACCAGTTATGTTTCCAGGTGTAAGGTAGAATGAATTCTTTTTATTATGCAAAAAGAGATTTTCTATACATAATCAAAAATAGGTAAACAATACGTGTCGACCACCCTTCACGACAGTGTGATTCTTTTGAAAAGCGTTGCTTTTATTCTAAAGTAATGCTTACTACTCCTTTGGTACCCAGTCAAGTAGTTTTTTTGTACATTTACCTCTTCCGCATTCGATTTACTATATGTTAGGTTGCCCGGCCAGTCTTTATTTTACGATCTGAAGTCTTTTAAGAGTACTTTTTAAGCAAAGCAGGTAATTTAGTAGTAGGATTCTACTTTTTGTGCTCTTTTTTCTAAGCTAGGGCTGATATAATATACCCCCTATTTATATTGGAATTTATATAACCTTACATACAAACCTTTCAGTTTTCCGAGACTCCGCCATTTTACAAAGTAAACGCTAGCTCGATTTTTTTGATTGATGAAGTTACAACCAGATGGTGTACGCTTTTAATTTGACTTTTTGTTAGTTAACGAAACTCTGTCTAATAACCCTTTTTTAATGATTTGAATGACTGGGCTTAACTAAGTCTATTGCTAAGAATTCAGGAAAATATACTTTTATTCACGGCCAAGAGTCGCTTTGTTAATTAACCCTTTGAACCAATTCCCATCTTGACAATTACTTTCTTAGAGAGGGGGTTCGCTTGTAGTAAGTGTAGTAAAAGAAGGCATTTTGAGTTTTAGTTCACCTTTCCAATTACTTAACTTAATAGGATGCGATACTTACTGGCTGAAGTAAGGAAACAAATTATACCAATAACTAAAAAGATACCCATAAGAGTGAATTTCAGGATAATGAGTTATACTTAGTCAAAAAACTCATATAAGTAAGTCTAAAAAGGATCCGGGCCTCTCCCTCAGTAATACTTTCGTCAAACCAAACAACTAGTCAAAGGAATCCTTCAGAAAACGAATGACTTTGGCCTTATCCTCTATACTCCCTTTAACGAGAACACGGAGAAACGCTTTCTTTTAGCAAGCCTTCTCCTGCCCCTGTTTAAAAAATTCCTAGGGTTCTAACTCTAATGTAGGAGATTTAGAGTTCCCCTTTCCACGGACTTTCCTCCTCTACATTCAGAAGCTGCTTATTTCCATTTTCTGTTATCCTGTCTTTAATAAAATACCCAGGTTCAGTCAGAACCAATCAACTAAAAAATCAAGGAAACCCTTAGACCCTCCTATTATTATAAATGCTTAGATAATCTATAAGACAGACAATAGAAGTTCAGATTGAAAGTTCTTATATAAGAGATTTTTTTAACCCTTTGCGATCCCCATTCATGTTACTATTGACTAGGATACTCGAGGGTCTATCACTGACAGCATTCCATTGCAATTAATCCGCTTTATACTTAAGGAAGATGTTAAGGGTGCACCTTATTGCCTTGTTCTATACCTAAAGAGCTAATACTCTCTTGTTAATCCTTTGGATTTTGATTTACTTGATTTAGGATTTGTTACTTCTATTCCTCTGAGAACTTAACCGGGCATTAGGTATTAGTCTCCCTCTATAAAGAAGAGTAATGCGTTTAAGATATTTAGTTAATTGGAGGGTCTTTATCTCAATACAGATGTCCGCTTATAGACTCAAAAGGGTGTCTATTCTATAGTAGAAAAGCTTTCAACTCATTCTTTAACACCACCTAATAAGCTTAGGAATCCTCTCAAAGTACATAGGAATACATTCACTATCTTATAGAACTAGGACTGTACTCTCAATAAGGAATCACCCTTTCTTTACAAAGAAGGAATTACACCTTCATAAATAAACTGGAACCTCCTTTCTTTAAGATTAAGGGGAATCTTGTGAACACCTTTCTAACACAAACTATGACCGAATTTCTTGAAATGCCAATAACCAAGATACAGAGACCAGGAAAACATAGCTACGCCTGCCAATGAGCTTACTTCCTTTCCAGTTTATATTAGTTACCTTTCCTTAGAGATACTGGGAAAGTAAAGACCCTTTAAAAGGATAATGACTCGTTCAGAAGTAAGAACTTACTCTATTTACTACAAAGAAAAACAGGTTCCTAAAAATACAAATGACTTTAGCTTATAATCCTTAAAATCTTAAAAGACTGCCTTAGCTTAGCGAAATTAAGTTAATGTTTGAAAGAGAATATAAAGGAATATCCGGTTCAATATCCATAAATTTAGAATTTCAGCACTATTCCTTTCTAAAACCCTTGAACATAGAAAAGCTAGTAGCCAATCTCTTTAACTTCATAAACATACCCAGACTTTCATTGAGCTTAAACCTTCTAAATTTCTCGGGAAACCTCGCACTAACTAGAAAAAGAAAGAGACCCCTACCATATTACATTCGGAATTCCTTATCTTTGTACTTTGTCCTAAAAAGCAGAACAGGACATGCATAAAAGTCTACTCTCTTAAGCCTTACGAACTAAACACAAAAAGCAAAAGGAAGACTAAAGCAAAGCTAACTATTACCGATTTATTGCCTTTATAAACCAAAATACACAGACTAGGACTAGAAAAAAATGTATCACGGGATCTTAGGTTTTAGTATTTACTTTGCGTTTGAGTTCTTACATATTATAGCTTCTTTCGAAACTTATAAATAAAAGAATTCTTATCCCGTTAAATAGAAATACCCAGATCCACAAGAAAAAGAAAGGACTTTAAGACACTTGAGCTGGATACTTCTTCCAAAGCGCCCTCAATAAAATAAAAGCAAATAGAGAATCTCCTTACTTTAACTGAATAACTACTATCTAGTAAATATCTAGTCAATTCCAGGATAAAGAGAATTCTCTTCAATAAAATACTAAAAAAGAATAACCCTGAAGTTAAATTCTTTGCCAGTTAGGAAAACCTTTAGTTTGTACATCTGATTCAGAAAACTGGGTGCTTATATATCCCCCACCTAAATAGTAAATAGAGTCTTTGAGTCCTAATTTACCTTGCTTTAGCCTAAACTAAAATATCTTGTACTTGTAACTTTACTGGAAAAACCTGCCAGAAGGATACTCCAAAACAGAATTCTAATTTGTTTGTAAAAGCACTTCTCCTAAAACTTAAATAAAAGGGCAAAAAACCATTCCAAAAGACTAGAAATACTGGAATAAAATAACAGACTTCGACCCCACATGCCTTAGGAGCTATCCCCTTATTTTCTTGTTATGGGGCTTCCCTGTAGCTAGTACTTACTATTAACTATCTAGGATTCTTAGGAAGTATATCTTGCCCGTATACTAATCAATAGTAACCTAGAGCAGCAATTAGTATAGGTCTCTTCTAGAAATGAAAGTAATAAATACTAGATATAAATAAGTAGAACCCTTAATAAGTTTTTTATATGGTTACGATTTACAAGCTACGCTGCAAGTGAAGGAAATTAAGACTTAATAAGCAACAAAAAACGAAGGTTTTTCCTTTTAAGTGTAATATAGGGTATGGGTCAGTTCATTGCAAGAAAAAGAAATATGAATTTCAAGATTTTGGCTTATTCGTGGACTCTAATCAAGAGTATTTCGTTCTAGTATAATTTCTATAAGGTCCCTCGAGGAGGAGATTTCCTTTTCTATTTTTTAGTGAAACACTTTACTTGGGTTTCTATTGTTCGGAAGGGTTTTTTCTGTGGTATTTTACTTTTCTTTATAGAAATTTGCAACTAGCGGAAAGGCTGCTATGCCTTATTTGAATTTGAGCTCCTGCGGCTCTGGCTTTAGTTATAACTTTGTTAGTATTCCTTTTTAGTGTTGAACTAGCATTTTAGAAATGAAAGCTTTACTTGTGAGTACCCGGAGCTCCTCCTTAAAATTCAAGTTTGCTGCACAAAGAGTGGGTAAATAGCAAGGCCCTTTAATCGGAAATCTTTTATTTAATGAGTTTGCGAAAAAGGGTAAGGTACCCTACGAAATCTCAGTCTACTTTATGTTTATTATATAATAAATTAGGGGGTACTCAAATAATGAATCTTTATTAAAGGCCACTGGGCCGAATCTAAAAGAAATTTCTCCTCGAATAGAAAAGCTTGCATTTCCTTTTGGCTGTTATTAAAAAAAAGAATCAGGGCTCTAGTTAAGGTTTAAGTTACTCCAGCATAAGGCATCCTATCGTACTAATAATTTGGAAGTGTATAAATAAACTCTATTCCAGTCAAGAATTCCAGCGGGAAATTGCTTATTAAGTATAGTATATTTAAGTATAACAAACTCCTTTAGTATTGCGCCGCGTAAGAAGAAGGTATAAGTCTTTTCGGTAAGAACCCTTTTTAGATATTATTTGAGGGTTATAAAGTTTGTACTTGGGAGAGGGGTTCGATTCCTTGAAGAGAACCTGAGGAGTTTGCTTGAGTTATAACTAATATAATAGAATTTAATTAGGGGAAGTTTATGTATTTATGTTCACTTTAAGAGATACACCACCTTATGTAAAAAAGCAGTAGCCCTAAAATTATCGGTACGGGTCTAGGACTAGGATTTATATGAAAGTAGCCCTTTGTAATGAAGAAAATCAGCTATTCATACTAACCGAGTTCTAGCTCTATAAAATATATTAGAAGGTCTCTAAAACAAGGGTACACTGTCTTGTGTGTGAAGTCCTTCTCTAGGTGAGGTTCGAACTTGCGGTCATAGATTCGAGGAGGATACGCTTAAGTTCTGCAGAAGTATCCTGCCAGGATGCCGTGAGTACTGGAGTTATATCAGGAGAATATAGGGGATATCCTAAAAGGGTTTTGGTGGACCCTTTAGGGCTAGGTGCTTAAAGTCAAAGAGATTCGTTTTGAACTTTGAGGCATATTATATAATCTGAACTTTCGAAGAATTCGTTGGTGGTACGTTTTCTAATCTTTTGTACTTCCTTAAGGTCATAAAATTCTTGTAACACTAAATGAAATCCTAGGAACTTAACACAAGCTAATAGGGCAACACCTAACTTGCATAAAGTTTAGGAATGTCTTAAGTAAAATAAAACAACTTCTATTTTTTTCTGGAAGTTTTTGACATCGGATATAGTAGCTAACATTCTACTTTTTGGAACACAAGGAGTTTCGCACAGTAAGGTATCCGGCACTAAAATTAGGAATTCCAAGTCTCTGCAACTAGTTATTTAAGATCTTGTCGGCTAAACGGAATAAATCTATTTTTTCTCAGGAGATTCCCTATCATAATCCGCACTTCGCAAAGAGGATCTAGGGGCTTTATAGACTTACAGAGTAATAGTTAAAACAAGTAAAAGCTATAAAGCCAACAAAAACGTGTACCTAGAGTATTCTTTGTTAAATTACAGAGCAGCTGGACTTGTTGTGTTGAGCCACTCTACTATTGCTTAATTTAAGGTTTGGAGAAAGATTTAAATTATAGCAAACTGCGGAATGATAAGTGTTTGTGATTCCAGCTATTGGAACTCCGTGTCTAAACTATTTTGATTCTAAAGCTGCTTCTAAACGAGTGAAAAAGTGTAATATGACCTCAAATTTAAACTTTTAACTTAATGAAGATGAATTTAATAAAAGAGTATTCCAATTCCTTTTTTAGTTATATAGAATTTTAGTGATTTTAAAATATTTAACGTTAGGGTGCTCTGTTGAGGTGGAAACTTGGGTCTTTGTAGGGTAAGCGTCACTTTGGAAAACCTGTATTACTTTAGTATTTCTTTAAGCGCGGAGGAAAATTCCATTTGTTTACTAAATTTGAATCTACAAGTATGGAACTACGAACCAACGAGAACTTTTACTCACCTATATTTTTAAATTAAGTAATATTGCTGCTGATAATTACTCAGTTAGATGAAGAGATAGCTTTACAAAGGAGAATAGGATTCCCATTTCCTCACTCCAAGAATACAAAAACTTAAGGGATCCCTTATCAGGACATCGAATTTAGTTGGCCTAGTAATTACTCTCCTATTCTTTGTCACCTATTATATACTAGTCATAATCATAAAAAGCACCCTAATTATATAAAAAGGTTATGAAAATAGAACTAACTCTATAAACTTTTAGAAAGAAGCAAGCCCTGTAAACTTTGTGAGCAACGCCCTATTCCTTGGCAAGAAAATTCAAGCTAGTTCTTATATTCTATATGTGGAGCACTGATCGATCCTTTCAATTGAATAGACGAAATCACTTATATAGTAAGACCATATGTATCCTGCAACTAAAAGCTTAGCTTGCCTGACCCGATTAGAACACTTCCCGTAGGCTATTTTTAGTAATAAGTTACTTTAGACTAACTCATACTAGTTTTACTGGGACCCTATAACAACGTAGACTTTATTTATATATTATCACGGATATCTTCCTAAGGGGTTTGTCGCTATAATTACAAAAGATTTTATTACATAAAAAGTATATAGAAGCATTCCGTGGGTTCAATAGGGCTCTATTTACGAGCTTATCCTAAAAATTACAATAATGAAATTCCTAAGAGGGCCCAGGAAGTTGTTTTTTAGTGAACACAAGAACTCTCTATTACAGAATTTCAGGATCTATTGTTTAATATTAGGTTAACTTTATCCAATCAAAGAGATTATAAGTAGAGGTCCCTGCAGGGTAAAAGCAGCTCCCATTTATCTATATAATTCCTGTAAGACAAAGAAAACGATTTCCAACTCTTTCCTTTGTAAGAGAAAGCTGAATAATAAGTAACAAACTTTAAGATAGGTAGCTGTTTGCAATCAACTTTTGGGATAGAACAGGCTCTAGACATCTATAAGACTGAGGACTCGGGCTCTATCTGTAAGTAATGAGTCAAGGACGTATAGGAGTTCTTAGTTCCTTCCTACTACTGATTGCTTGGAGATAGGGAAACTTATATTTTAGACAATGTAGGATTTACTAAATTACTCATTTGATAATATGCTAATTTCAGAATTGTTTCAAGGGCGCTTACTGAGTAAAGTTAATCTTGAGGATACGACGAAAGCGGATCTCTAGCTGAGGAATTTCCATATCTATAGTAATAAAACAGAAATACAAAAACCTCACTGGGCTTTGTATGAACTCCCGCAGCAGTCGCTTTTCCAAAAAGGACAGCATACTTGAAGTAACAACTGGCAATTTAACGATTTCATAAATACTTCTCTGATGGAAGAACCCTTTCTTTAATAGGGCATAAACATAAAGAGTTCTTTTATGCTAATTGCTTACTCTTTTCTAAACTCTTGATCTAATGAAATGAATTCTAATACCTTTAATGAAAGAATCTTTTAGATTTTATCCAACACCAGACACAAGGGTCTCTATATTAAATTAAGCACACTCGTGAATCCGATATGGCTGCTTGACATACCGAAAAATGAAATCTTATTATAAATGAAAAGCTAAGGCATGTTCGGACAATAGCAAGAGGATCTATAGAATTATGCGTTTTATTATTTGACTTTGTCTTAAGTGAATACTCCCGTCAACGAGGATCTCTTTACTAGTCTCAGCAATCTAGCGCTTGGACTGGCTGTTTGTCTATGGGCAGGGGAAGGGTCTTTTTGAATAGAAATAGTGTATAATTACAAAAAACGGGTATATCTCATTTTTGTCCTATACTCACCCCTTTATTAGAGTTTTCTTATTCCTATCTGCTTTTTTCTCAGTTATGAATTATCCAGGGACAAAACCCGGTGGGTGCCCCAGTAACGTTTCAAAGTAGTTATGTCTTTAATAAAGAAACTCTCTTCCTTATTGTCAATCAAGGATATGTCCTAACATTTCTTTAATTATACGACTGCTCCTGCTTATAACCATACACTAAACTTCCAAGGCCCATCTATACCTACATAATCAAAGAGGAGTAACCTGATCCTTTTAAAGTGGCTTAGTCATTATATGAGTATATACCCTAGCTTTCCTTCATCAGTAAAAGCACCCTTTTGAATCACTTATATAATAGACTCCATTTCCTACTCGGTGAGTTTAGGTAACTGATTGGCTTCTTACTATGGAGGATCGTTTCCATTAGTTGGTTTAGGTTTGGCTGGTGGATGATTGCCTAATTCTTGACCTTTCCATTTGGTTGACTGTCAGTTGTTTTCTTTTTGTTCATTTCTTTTACAGGACAGCTCTAGCTTTGATGTGACTTGAACCCACGAGTCTCGCGTTGATTCTAATAAGATTTACCGAATGCCATTTTGATTGAATTAATAATAGTAAGTTACCTAATCGCCTATCCCTACTTACTTTCTATTCTTAATATCAAGAGTTAAGACTACTTCCTTTTTCTATTAAGTAATTCTAATTGCATAATTCTCCAAGAAAAACATTTATACCTTTTTAGTAGACTTTCCAAGAATCGGTATTGGAATTTTGAATTATCAAGATAGATATGGAGCCATTGCACTATCTTACGAAGAGCTGTATAAAGAAGGGGTCCGTTTATTTTATAAGGATAAACCCCCCAAAATAACTTAACTTAATAAATGATAATTATAAAGGGGTTCTATGTTTATATGTGGGTAATGGCAGGTATGCGGTTAAAAACGAGTCACTTTAGTCTTTGCATTCTAATCTAATTAAGGTGTTCCCTATACTCAATATAGTGTATGTAAGGTCTCCTACTTCATTTTATTCCTAAAGCGGTTGTCCTACTTATCAAGTTTTCGGAGAAAGCTCTATGCCTTAAATAAAGACTTTGTTTGTATAAAATTAGGGATATTAGAAGTGACTCGACTTTGAAAGTCCCTTTAGTAGTGGAATCTCCTTTGGTTAAATTAGCCCTACAGTCTTTTTGCTTAATGAAGGTATACATAAAAAGGCCCCCTTTACTTGGATTTCTCGCCGGATATCAATATCAAATCCAGGTAAGTATACCTAATATGAATATATCCATACTGACACCAACTAATTATATCTATACTGATAAGACTCCTTGAAATTAGGAGCAAAGCAAAAAAGCTATTCCAAAACAAGCCAGCCGAACTCAGGTTACTCTTACTATAGGGGTCTCCCTTAATTCATTTATTATTTGAAAGTTCTATATTAGATTGTGGACTTCTATCTCGTGCAAAGGGAATTAAACACACCCACCCTTATAAGGAACTCGCCCTACTCATAGTATGGAATAAGAAGGGGTATACAAGGAGCATACTACTACTACTGGTTTAATACTAATAATACTAGAGAGAAAAAAAAAACTTTTATTCATGGCTATTTAGATGGAGTCTCTTAAGCAAGGTTTTGTTGAATGAAATGGATTTAACGCTTTAATAGGGTCTATCTATATAATAATATTTATTTAGGGTATATGACAGCTCCTATTCCAGATTGGTTTATCTAATATAAAAAAAACTATTACAGCTTTCTTTACGGATCCGTTTATGTTAGAAATTCAGCTAACCCTGGAGTTTAGCTCTGAGAAATTGGTAAATATCTCTTTTGATTTCGAGCCTTTTCATATATTCATAATATAGGATACCCCGTCCGATACTTAACAGGTACGCCTTTTTATAATGAAATTCACACCGGTAAAGAACCCTATACTGCATCAAAGGAGAAGCTTAAGATATGCGGATCCTGTTAGGGTTTTATACAACTTTACAAATTTTCAAACAAAAGCAAAAAGCTTTCCCTGCTGTTGTAACAATCTGTAGAAACTCCTAGTTAAAGGGATGTACTCCTCCAGTCCATAAAGGAGCGAACCCTAGGATCCCCTTACAGTGGAAGCAAAGCAAAAATGTAATTTATATTTCGAGTAATTTGAGATGAAGTTTAGCAATACCCTTGCTTGTAAAAGAAAGGAAAGACTTAAAAAAACTCCTTAAGTTAACTTGCGTTTATGTGTCATCAAAATAGAATAACTGTATCCTGAAAAATCCTGCTTGTGTATTAGCCCCTGTCTAAAGGTATAGGGAATCCAAAAAATAGAACCTATTAATTGTTGTCATGTTGCTAAGTTCTAGACTTATATGGATGTCCCAGGGAATAGGTGGTTATATCAAATGGAAAGTATTCAAATTCCTTAAGGTTTTTGCTTTACAGAGAATAGGTATCAAATAGGATATAGAGTTTTTAAATGAGCAGCTACTTTACTTTTTTCTAAGAAATTCTTGCAGGAGCTTGACATCGAGCCTCTTGTGTATTTAGTATAGAATATTTCTACATTTATCAATTCAATTCATAAGCACGAAAACCTATATTTAAAAGAGTTTCTTTTATAATCTATACTACTTCGCCAAGCTATTCTAAATCATACTTGCTATACTAACTTTTTAATGAAATTAAGGGACATTTAAGAATTTGCTCAGTATTAAGAAAGATGCTTATTGTAAATAGTATAGACATCTCGTTATAAACATTAACTAGCCCATATGACCCTAAAAACAGGAGATCAAATCACTTAAATATAAAGAATTTTAAGAATATAGAATTAGGAAGAGGCAAGAGAAGGCGGAACAAGGGGGAACTCTCCTTCTTTTTATTTTTTAAAGTCTTATTAGAGCAACTCTACAAATGGACAACTACTGTGGGTTCGAAGCCAACCGAAACTCGTGAAGTCAAAGAATGGAAAGGGGAAGAATATAGTTATTTAATACTTAACTAGTAATTAATAAAGAGGATATATAAAACCCCGCTGTACCGTATTTCTTGAAACTTCTTTTCATGGTAATGGAGAACGTATCTGGAAAACTCAATATGAGATCAACTCTAGACGAAAGAGGGATAATATGAATTCAAGAAAGGATCAGATCGTGAGAATTCCGGTTTTTCTATTAGTATTACAAAAACTTTACAAGAACTGGGAAATTCTAAAGCATACTCGTGTTGTAAAGAGTACAAAAAAAGTTTTGGGAAGTACACGGGGTAGAGCAAAAACTAGGCTAGCTTTTCTTAAGGCTCCGTTAAATCTGTGTTTCTACCCTACCTCAAGTCTAGGAGTCTAAGGCAGTTTTTAATGTTTAACCCGCGAGCACGGCACACCAAAAATCTTGTTCTGAAAAATACCGTATCGTAAAAAAGATTGAAAGCGTTTATTATCGGGTTGCCCTTTGGAAGTATCCATTGTAATTGTTGAATCCCATTATCACTTACCTATTCCCCTATGCACAGGTTACACTAAAGCATCTCTTCATATGCTTTAGAGTCTCCCCTTTTTCTTAGGGAATCCCATACCCGAATTCTGGGAGTGTTTAAAATGAAAAATGAAAGTTCTTTTTCTGGGTAGTAAAGTCTAAATATAACAATAATAATACAAACCTTGTTCCTATTTGTAACAGTGCATATCTACATTCTCATAGATTGTCATCTTATACTTCATTAATTTAACTATTAATGATTTCAGTATAAAAAAACTCCTTTTCCGAAGCTTACTTCTCGGATACACTTTCATACCAAATTCTATTATTAGTATTATTATGACGGGTACTGCCTTTACTTTTAGCGCATACTCTTATAGAAGATTAAACTTAAACTAGAAAAAGTTTTAATATGTATGTTCAACCCCCTCAGTTATGTCGTTAGAATAGATAGGACTGCTCGCGGGAGAGTCCTCTAGTAGTAACTTCTTTTGTCAAAGGAGTTCTTAGTTTAAGGTCGTTTTAGGGGATCTTTTTTATGAAATTTGAGTAGATAGAGTCCTTTGCAAGTATTCACTGATCGAGAAAGCTGTAAATAAAGTTTGATTTTACTGAACAAGCTATAAACTCAGTGTAACTTAGTAATCAGGAGGTGCGTTTCTTAAGTACATAAAAGGTGGAATTTATCAGGTTCAAAGGTTGTCTCTCCACCAACTCTGCTCAAATATATGTATATATACTCTTAGGACTTTTCACACAATCCTTTTTTTTTGATTGGATTTTAGTCAAGCGAAAACCGAACTAGTAACTCACAGCTAGTCCAGAACCTCCTGGCATTAGGGTAGGAGCTAAATATAAAGAAAGTTATAAAACCGAGTGATGCAGTACGTAAAAGACCCTAAATTGAATTTATCAAATCTAGCAACTGAAAGGAATCCCATAAAAGCGAGAACACATAGAAAGGCTACTCATATATAAAATATAAAAGATATTCTGTGATTTCTCTTTTAACAACCCTTGCTTAGACTTTGTATTACTTAGAAGTATTATTAGTTAATAGATTTGAACTGAAAAGAATCTAGAAGTTCCTCTCATAAAGGAGTGGTAAAGTCTTACGTTTTAGTGTATTTAAGGTTTATAGCTTGCAGTTATTTTATCTGAAACTCAGGGGGGATACCGGGAATTTGTATACTAAACAATATAGAGTTTTCTGTTTCAATCTTTGGTAGATAATGAGAAAGCCCTTTCAAAAAAAGAGTTATTTAATATTATAAATGCGGGGGATTTCCGCAAAAGCGAAAGTAGTTTGCAAAGAGCCCATAAAAGGCGTGCATGGCACGAGGAAATACTACTATATGTCCAAAGTGAAGTCTACCTTGTAATACCACTGGACCCAATTCAGTTGGCTGGCTAATCCGAGGATTTCTAAACGAGTAGGTACTAATACTAAAAGTAATTGAAACTGTATTCATTCAGTTTAAGTTGGAGTGATCCAGATCTTACTGATGTCATGCCCACGTTTTGTCTATAAACTCTGTTAGGTTATGTACTTGTAGTAGTTTTGAACCACTAACATCAAGACTTGTCATTTCTATAAGGTTGAGTAATATATATAAATAGTTACTAAAAGATCAAAGAAAGAAAATTCAAGTCTTAGTAGAAAAAACTCTGTATTTTTATCCTAATAGGCCTCCTCCTTACTTAAGCTCATTTCTGGTTTAGTTCCCAGGGGACCCTTTCAGCTAGGCTTAGCTCTTTTTTAAGTGCAGGACACGGAAAAGCAGACTCTTCACTTTCTTCCGAATTTCCAGTTGAATATACCTCTTTATCTTGCCTTTAGACCCCAGCTGTATTCATTTCGTATAGACACCTTCATTTTAATGAAAACTTTCAGGTTGAGATTTGAAGAGAGTGTGTAACCGAGCTAAAGAGTTTTCAAATGTGGTTCTTTTTAAACTCTGTTTGTGACTACATTGTGCAATTAGATACCTGTGGAAATGGGCGAATCTTTTTGTCCCTCCATGTGAGCAAGACATGCCCCTAAAGGAGATTGAGATCTATCCTTTCGGTATCCCCAGGATCCTTTTAGTCTTGAGTTTACCCTTCTCCACAGCGCTCTTAAGGAACTCCTGAGATAAACTAAAAGGAAGTGCTATGTTTCGTACCTTACCTTATAGACTAATCATAAATATAAGTTAGGATTTCGAGTACAAGGTATATTTAAGGAGTACCCATAAGTTAGCAAGGGTTTTTTCCTCAATTAAGGGGAGCCCAGGTTTCCAGTTTCGGATTAAAAGCAAGAAATAGGATAGTGGAGTCGGATTCGGTTAGGAACTTATAGAGGAGTCTAAAGTAAGAAAATAAATAGGAATTCTTCCTTTTTACAAGTGTATCGAAAACAGTAGATGTAGAAAGCTTTCCAATTCCTTAAGGGGTTATATATATTGAAAGTCTTTTAGAGTATGAAGTATGAGATTAGAACCCTTGTAGCTAATATACCCCCTAATATAAAAATCTAAGGAAGAGAGTCCTATTAACAAAGAATGAACCCCTTAGAAAGCGAAGAACAGGATAGATTAAGAAGGGGGACTCCTTAGGTATTTAGGAACATAAAATCGGGGGTAATAGTCTAAATTCTTGAAATTAGTAATACACGCAATTACAGACGGATGTAAAGCTAACAATAAGGATAGGACTCATTATTGTACCAAAGTCTTGGGAAATATAAGTAATAAATCCTAGCAAGAATCTAATCAATCAAGGAGCAGATAAAGGAGTAACTAAGGGGTTTGACTCTTGTTCTACTTGTTGTAGTAGGTTCCGGGGTAGTCAAATAGAGAGCTTTGAAAGGCTTGGTTGGTACAAGACGAGTGTTCAGGTCAACCTATGAATTATACTTCAACTCTTAGTCATACCAAGTAATTCAGTTGCTTTTGGAAACTATAACTAAAGGAACTCAGATTAGAACCAATGGACTGTTTGATTGGTGTACATAACTAAGTCTTACTCTCTAAAACTCCTACTACCTTAGAGAATTGATAGAAATTGAGGGTCAAATTGAATG